>JAZHYW010012942.1:0-33621 GCA_037355805.1 Ixodes ricinus | reverse complement strand
TTGGCCCGGCGGCCAAGTGGCTCCCACCGTAGTCTCAGCTTAATGATGAATGGAGTATAGTGGATGCACGCATCCCGAGGCACTATAGCCTTGCGTCGACATCGCCGCCAGCGCGTTCTGCAGCGTCTCGCAACGCATGCGACGCTAACACGCGCGTGACGGCTCCTGTATAGAGAGCCTCAGCGTGTTTCGCTCCTTGGGGGGTGGGTGCGGCGAGTGCACGAGCGAAGGCGTCACACGCAGGCCTTGTCTTCTGGGTGGTCCTGCATGACGTCATCGTTTGTAGGCTTGGTGGTGCTGCGTAAGTCCACTAGTGCTGATGTTGGCGGGGCGAGGTACGCTCGCTTGCTTCATTGGACACTATTTATTTATGTTTTCGTTGGTTTAAACTCTGTTATGCCATTTGGCGGTGCGGGTTGAGATACACCATTTTTTTTATATATACTCTCAGTTAGAAATTGTGATTGTAAATTAAAATAGCTCCGAAATGACAAGGGAAGAAGAGGGGGACACAAAAGACGAACAAAGCGCTAACTTACGACTCCCATTATAATTTATTTATTTTTTATTTTTTTTATACATCTGCTTAGCTGGAAGTGGTACGCGCGCCAGATCAGTAAACATATCCATACATACAGATACAAGTATTTGTACGTATGAACCTTATTTACTGTTCTGGCGCACGTACAACTCCAGCTAAGTGGATGCAGAAAAGAAGAATTAATTAATTAATAATCCGGTTTGTAAGTTCACTCTTCGTGTCGTGCTTTGTGTCTCTTTTCGTCCCTTGTCAGCTGTGCGTTATTTTTATACAACACAATTTTCGAAAATCGAAAAAAAAGTATTTCGGTGTGCGCGGCTGAAAGTCATGTCCGGTGTGAACAACCCTTAACCGAGATTTGAGTATTATTTCAAAGAGGTGCCCACGATGGTCGTAATGTTTCACAGTTTGTTTCACTGGGACGTGCAAGACGGCATTCGTCGGCTTGGCACGTAGCACACCCAAATTTACCTATTTTGGTGTATACGAGTGTCAAAGTAGTCCTCATGCAAACAACTCACTGTTTTCACCTCAGCAAGTTGTGGCTCCACCTGTTAGTTGCACGGTCATTCCTGGTAAATATTCTGCACGTGCGCTCTTCTCGTTGCAGCATTTCGATACACCCTTTTCCAAAGCACATCAAGCAACATTGGCGGTCGCTATTCCTTGGACACCAAACCCATGGTTGAATCCGAGTCCTCGCCAACCGCTAACGCAGCACTTGTTTTCAATGACAGCTGAGCCGAGTTCATGCCGAGCGATGGTGTCCAAGCTCAGAGTATACGCAGCGAAACAATGGCGCTCTCACAATGGCGCCGCGCTGAGGCTAACCGAGAGCGCCGAGCTCGACTGGCGGCTTAAGCGGTGCGAACGATCCTATTATCCCATGATGTCATTACATCGCCCTTGGCAGCATCCAGAGCAAAAGCGTAGTTCTTTTTTTTCAACATTATTTTGAAAGATTGAAACTGCAATAAATTGAATTAAGGTGGTAAGCTGCAGGCGAGTTGGTACTGGTTGAAGATGATGAAAAAATAGCGCGCACAAAGGTGACGATAAGGACAAGAACCTATTGATGTGTGTGTTTATACAGCCGGAAGTTAGTCTGCCTCAGTGGGCGTCTGGTGTCTCAGCTGTAGATGAGCAATTTAGCCAGTGCGGTATAACCGCTAACCTGGGGTCTTTAACGTGCACCACGCAGTAGTGATACAAGACCGCACGCCGGTACGAAGCTCATACAGATAGAAACGGGCAGGATCCCGGGTCTGCAGCGCGAGAATTCGCTCCACGTGCTCATAGCTGGTGTGCGCTAGCCCACTCGGCCAACAAACCCTCTTGAATTGTGGGTTAGCGCTTGTTTGTCTTCTGTCTTCCGTTCCTGTCCTTGTCCTTGTCCTCGTCTTTTTGTGTGCATTTGTTTCATCTGCAATAAGTGTTTTCTCTCATCTCTCGTGGGAAACGATAACAGAGGGTGTAAGGATTAAAAATTTATATATACCGATCATTTGTTGCTATTCAGAAGGCCTTTATGAGCTTAATCTGGTTCCCCATAGATTCCAGTTAAATACCCGTTCCTCATAAAACATTTTCGAACAAGTAAAGTACTGTAAACGACTTAATTTTCGCGGGCTCAAATTTTCGCGAATCGGGCCAAAGCTGAAAATTTGAAATTATTCGTGGGTTCTAATTTTCGCGAATCGAGTGTAGCTTCCGTAGCGTTCACATTGGCCGAATTGTTCGCGGGATGTATTTTTCGACGAATTGTAGGCGATTCGCGAAATTCGCGAAAATTAGGTCCTCGCGAAAATTTAGTCGTTTACAGTATTTTGACTACACGTTTCTGCTTAATAAGATTTCGTTGATACCATTGACCAATAGAAGAGCAAAGCGCGACGTAGTTTTTCTGTACAAAACTTGTAAATAGCGTATTTGACAGTGCTTCGCTTTTACGTGACGTAAATATTCCTGTCCCTCCTCGTTCCACTAGGACCCGCAGTACTTTCAGCATTCACACCATCTGTAAACCATCTCCTCTGTCACGGATACAATCTATGTTTATCAATATTGAAAATGCTGAACTTGATACATACAGTGACATTAAGGTGTTCAGGAACCAAGTGAAAGTGCTTGTTGCCGAACTGTAAATATTGTGTATTTGTTGCTTTGTGCTTGAAACCTGCAATTGTTTTCTTTTCTTTTTTCTTCATATTTATATATTTGTGCACCAAAGAAGAGACCTGCATGGTTGTTTTTGGGCACGTAAAATAAAATAAATAAAATAAATAAAGTGTTTATGCGGATCGGGGATTATATGTGGAACACCGGTTCTCTTCGCTTCACTCTCCTTTTTTTTATTCTAGAATACGTAGGTGCTACGTGGGTTGTCGGTCAACAAGCATTTATACACCTTTTCCACAAGGGCGCTGCCATCTTGAATGTCGTCACTTCTGGTAGGCGGTAAAACATCGTTTTGATCTCTCCACGCTGCTGGAAGGCGTTTACGAAAAATGCGTGATTGTCACAGATTCTTCTTTTGCCTCACCTATATTTTTTCGCATATTCCAGGCTGAATTGCTTTAGTATTTTTCGTCCCGCATACCAGATACGGTACCGACATTACTGAGAACGACAGAAAACAGAAAACGTCTATATGTTTACTGCTTTGCTGAAATTCATATGAGGTACTGGAAATTTGTCGTGTATTTTTATTCACCTTTTGTCCCCGCCACCCACCAAATGGCTAGTATAATACAACAATCACTTGCCCTGCTCTACTTAACCGCGCAATGTGCTCCAACTAAAACTACCAGAAAGTATTTTTTTACCTTTACCGTTGGCAATCATTACTTATCTGAAACACTGGTTTGTATAAACTACGAAGTATTTACAATTATCTGGGACACTGTTCTGCACAACTACAAATTATGTGGAGCATGATTCCTCCTGGTTAAGCTTTTTTTAAAAAACAAAGTTTTGCTCTATTGAAAAGCTCAGTATAACTTTTCGCTATCTGGATTATGAAAAGGAAATCTATCTTCATTATATCAGGATTTTAGGTTTTTAGAAATTAGTCCTTTGTCTGCAATCTGGGTTTCAGCTTTCCAAAAACAATTCCAGTCAAATTTCCAGTTTTATATTTCAGATACTGAAAAGTTATACTGGGCTTTTTTGTAGGGTTTTCGAGTCTTGACTAAGAAAAACAAAATTAAGGGTGTACCCTTCAAATAATTGCCAAAACTATCCTACTGTCCGAAATATCCTGAAATGCAAAAACTCAGTTAACAAAATCTACTAACGTCTAAATCTACTCGGTGCACTAAACGATTAATTGAGCATCTTGATGACGGAAGTCGCGTGGAAATTGGGTGAATTCTTAAAACAAAAAATTTATACAAGAGCACTTTTCTGCGAATCACTTGGTGAAGCCACATAAATTTCTCTTCGCATATCAACTGACATTTCCCTAGTCTGCACTTGCGTTCAGTAATAGATTTGCATCTTAATTATGCAATTTAATATAACCCTGCTTACTGTTATTGTATAGTTTTGAAATTCGATACTTATGCGAAACTTAATCTCACGGCGTAAAAATGATCATTATATATTTGCGATATTTAAAGTGCTTAAAAAAGCCATATAATATTATTTTCAGCTGAAAAACAATCAAGAACAAATAACGTTTTCTTTCGTGCGTATCGTGTTTGTGTTATTTTGCGTTTCAAGATATCCCTGCGCGATATCAGCCTTACGAACTCTGCGTGGTGTAACCCAAACAAAGATTTTATTGCCGTCATATTTTGTTATTTTTCATCTGACAGTTCGATGCCCGATGCCGCATTTGCTATAGCGAAGATGCCTGAACGCAAAACGACATATACGCCGCACGGTCTTGATATTTCTGTTTTCAGTGCTCGTTTTCCACAACACATGTAATGCAAAAACGATTGTTCTTTTCAATCGCTCGGTTGGTACATGCCCCCCCACCCCATAGAAGCATTCGATCAAACATTCCAACCACGGCAGTAAACTCAGCCATTCACACCCATTCGCAGTGCAGCACTTTAGGACCCCCAAAGGAACCACAATGAAAAAAAAAATCGAATCTCTGCCAGCGCTGCATATATTAGTGTGAAGGCATGGCTTGCTCGCACGACCTCTATTTGAAAAATTTACCGTTAACCGCCCTCTCTCAAAAATATACACAAAAATATCGTAAACCGTGCAAGTTTTAACTATAAAAAAGTTGTTTTGGGCTTCATTTAAAGACAAACAAAAGCCAATGTATGTCGTTTGAATATATATTCCCCGCCTTGAACCAACATTTCAATGTACATTTCTTTTGTTATAAAGAAGCTCGAAAAAGCTAAATGCCAAGGTACAGCTCCGGTTATGGCTGCGAGAACATTTACTGTTGGGGTGGAGAATAAAGTCGATATAATTACAATTGTCATTTAAATCGTAATTTAGATTATGATTTGAATTAGACCGGTTTCACTATGTGATTTAAATCAAACATTCCCCCCAAAATAACCCCGAAAATATGTCGTTTCTTTATCATTCATCTATTATTTGATGCTTTCCATCTGCATTTGTTTTGTATTTAAATCAAGTTTTCATCAAGCAAGAAATTATTATATCAGGCTGAACACGAGCAAAAAGCAGTAATGTTTCGAACAAATAGAAACTAAAAAAAAAATTATTACGCTGTTTTGTTTTATTACGGCAAAATTTACCAAATAAAAATTTGTAACTTAAATTCTACTCTAAATTTACAGTAGTTATTTTTTCCGCATTGTTTTCAGTGATCGGTCGAATTGATCAATCAATCTTTCATGCTTTAAAATGCATCTAGTTATTACGAAGCACTATTTTATAGATACAGTGATTTAAATGAAGATAATCTGATTTAGATAAAATAAATTTGATTTAAATAAAAGAAGTAAGATTTATTTTATATTTTAAAAAATTATGATCTTTTTTTTTCATCTCGCCTAATAGTTATTCACACGACAACCTGCATAGAGTAATATCACCGGGCCAGCGTGTGTTTTACGCGTGTTTGTTTCCGAAATAGACTCCCTATTCTTATATGCTGTCCTAGGCTGCACGCCACAGAGACACCTGTCTTGCTCCAAGTTTGGTAATACTATAGGGGCCAAACTTTGGCCAAATAGCGTTTTGCTTAAGGTGTTAGTTACTACAAAAAAACTCTTTATTTTTTTCTATAGTTGTTTTTTTCGGTTAGGAACTAAAATTACCCAGCTGTGACGTGAGCCAAATATGCCACGTAAAAATCGAACAACGAGCAGTGAAGCCTGATTCTGACATTTCCTAGAAAAATGAGGCCTAGCGAAGCGAATCTAAGCGAAGCTAGCTGGCAACCGAACAGCCGTACACTCAAGCCTAACTCTGGCACTTTTTTGGCTATTTAGGGTCATAACACACAGACCCTGACCAGAGTATATCAAGTTTGGTTTTACCTTAGATTTTGAGAACATCAGGGTCTTCAATTGCTAGAAAAATAAAATTGGTTAAAAGTACTTTGCTTTTCACATTCCCTCTTTATTTCATTATTTAAAAAAGAACAGTTTGGTGACCGCGCAAAACAGCATTTCATTTTCTCCACTCGCGACACTGTCCTCCTCCTCCCCCAAATTTAGAAAAAATAAATATCATTCAAAACAAATAACGCGCGCAATTAAAAAAAATAAAAAAGACACTCAACTTCTTACGAATGCGCGAGTCACTCTAACGAGGCAATGCCTAGAAAAACAAGATAACTTGAAGAGCACAGCTGCGTGCTCGCCGTCATGTTATTTTGAGAGCTGCCGACAAAAGAAGGTTCCTATGTCCACGCACGTGTCGGCACTCGTTGAGCGAAGAAAATCAATGTTGAAAGAATGGATTCTTACTGTTGACACCAGAGGGCAGATATCCCGCGCGCCCAGAAGCTTAGCTGATCGATAGTCAGGTCATTCCATGCACTGCCAATTGTTTGAATACGAGATGACGAAAGTTTCTGCAGGTCTATACTTTCTTTGAAAGCACAGCCTCTATAAGTTGGGCTCTTCTTGGAATCGGCAAAGCGCGTCTTGAGAAACACTTCACGGGGAACCGGAAAAATGTACTCATCCAGGAAAGGGAAACTAGAGGCCACAATGGAAAAGAAGTACGCACGCGTGTCCAAATATCTTGCGCACTCGTTGTGAAGCTCTTTATTGCATCCGGAAGCCCTAAGGTTACACGCGTGTCGTGTGAACCCGCCTCGGGAAAAACAGGGATTGCGCGTTTATATACAAGCTTGTTTTGCTCCGGTGTTTGTAGTTTGCAAAATTTCCGTTATTTTTCCTTATGGACACTTCCGTTGTTGAATGTTTGAAACGGCAGGGCGTGTTTCGATCGCCCGGCTTTCAAGCACGCGCTCAGGCCTTGTGCCGTGCTACGGCTGGCTGGGCGCGTAAGCTTGAATTACAAGATGCTGAAGCGTTCTCGAAAGTGGCAAGCTTGCGCTGGAGGCGGAACAACAAAAGCGTCTTCCATCCGTTGTAACCATGTCAATAACTACAATCTCAACCGGACTTTTTTTTTGCGCTGTTTTAGCAAAAGATATTGCTTCCAGCAAGTCGGCCTTGGACGTATTGCTGCCAGCACTATATTGTTATAAACATATGATTTATTATGTTGCGTGTTGCTGCCAGCACTATACTGTTATAAATACCTTGGCATCCACATAACATCTGATCTTTCATGGAATATTCATATTGAACATGTTATTAACAATGCTAACCGCATGCTAGGCTTTTTAAGAAGGAATTTTAGTTCTGTGCCGTCATCTCTCAAACTGCTTCTTTATAAATCACTTGTTAGATCGAAGCTGGAGTACGCAGCCTCCGTTTGGGACCCCGGCATGGAATACCTCGTTCAATCATTGGAGGCCGTCCAGAACAAATCCGCACGTTTCATACTTTCCAACTACCACCGTACTTCTAGTGTAACCTCCATGAAACTATCGTTATCATTACCCACTCTTGCTTTACGTAGACAATATTCTCGTCATTCCCTTTTTCACAAAATTTATCATAATCCGGCCATGCGTCACAATCTACTAACCCCTCCGTACTATATTTCACGTCGTTTAGATCATAAGAACAAGGTGGGCGTCTTTCCATGCAACACTAATGCATTTTTTTATTCATTCATTCCGCGCACTTCTGTAGAATGGAACCACCTTCCTCATGACATTGCCACCATTGATGACCTTTGCATTTTTAAAGATGCTCTATATAACTTGTTATTTTTTGATATATGACTGTGCTTATTTTGCCTGTTGTTACTCCTTTGTATTTCCCACTCCCCTCTGTAATGTCTTCGGACCTTGAGGGTAAATAAATAAATAAATAAATGTATTCAATGATTTAATTTACATTAGGTGAAGACTGAAAATGGCGGTTACAATCATCCAAAGCTTGTTGCCTCTGCTTCCTCTTCTTCTCTTGTCTCCTCACAAAGAAGTCCCTTCTTTTCTTCTTAACATCACTCCCCCTCGTCACTCCCTCGGAGTGGAAACGGCGTCCCGCCGTTTGATTGGGGGATGTATGGTTTGAGTCGGAGGACGTGAACTGTTTGTACTTGACGATGGCGGTTTTTTCGAGGAGGTTCGACGGGTTCCACTGTATAATTGACGTCACTTGTTCGGTTGAGGATCCTATAAAAACCGCGATATCGAGGTAGCAGCTTCTGAGCAAGGCCGACTTGTCGCTGTGGGGTTCAGATCGGAACCAGGTCACCTGGTGAATAGGCGACGAAAGTGTGGGTGCTGTCATTATGGGCACATTGCCGTTCCTGCGAATCGAGAGTTCGCAGGCGTGCAAGTTGTCGTGCCTCTTCAGCACGGCATATGGCGTCCTACGCATAGTCGGAAAGTGAGACTTCGGGGTGTAGCGGAAGCAGTGTGTCCAACATGAGGGAGAGGTTCATGACCGAAAATAAGATAGAAGGGAGAGTAGCCGGTTGTGTTATGAGGAGAGGAATTATATGCGAAAGTTACGTAAGGGAGTGCAACGTTCCAATTTTTGTGCTGGTGGGTCACGTACTGTCGGCACGGAATGAAACGCGAACAGTGGGCGCATGGTTTTCGCTAGATGCTGCACCACCTGAACCAGATGGGAGCTGCAAGAAGATGGCTCCTCCTTCGATGTGTTAGACTCTTGCTCAGTGCATCCAAACCTTCGGTGTTGCGTCTCTAGGTGACTCAGCGTGGGTCGAAAACCATGCGCTCCTTGTTCGCGTTTCATTCCGTGCCGACTGTACATGGCGAGCATGTCGGCAAGGGTCCGATTAAGGCGTTCTACGAGGCCGTTCGTCTGTGGATGGTAGGCTGTCGTTTTTTGTGAAGAATGGAGCAGAGGTTCAAGATTTCACTGACGACGCGAGATATGAAGGGCCGTCCACGGTCGGACAAAAGTTCTCGAGGTGCTCCAGTGCTTGAGAATGATGTCTTCGAGCAGGAATTGGGCGACGTCAACTGCCGTTCCGGTCAGGAGGGGCCTTGTGATTGCGTAGCGTGTGGTGTGATCGATCGCGACGGCTATCCAGCGAGTACCAATTGAGGAAGTAGGGAAGGGCCCAGAAGGTCAACTCCTACGCGGTGAAATGGCTGTTCAGGAGGATTCAGAGGTTGTAGAAATCCTGGAGGACGGGAGGTTGGTTGCGAGGGTGTACCCTCTGGTGGAGTGCTGCCTGATGCCGTGCTGCCGGAGGCTATTTATGATAGATGAGACGGGAAGCTGTCGGCTCCGGAGTTCCAGGTTGGTGAGGACGGAGAGGTAGGGGAGGGATCGCTACCTCCACCAAAGTGTTACGATGAATATATACAATGATTTAATTTACATTAGGTGAAGACTGAAAATGGCGGTTACAATCATCCAAAGCTTGTTGCCTCTGCTTCCTCTTCTTCACTTGTCTCTCTCACAAAGAAGTCCCTTCTTTTTCTTCTTATCAATATGTTCCGTGTAATATTAAACTGTACGGGTACAATCCAGCATTATTCGAAAGTGTTTCGGAGGTCTACGAGATGAAGTCAACAGCAATATCAAAACACGACATCATGCGTATACAAAGGCGCCGGCAGAGCATCAGTTTTCGTTATATTAGTTATAAACAGGATCAACAAAAACTAGGGGTGTGCGAATAGTAATTTTTGAAACCGAATCGAATACGAATCGAATAATTGTGGCACCGAATCGAATACGAATACGAATCGAATAATTTTCGAATAGTTTCCGAATAGTAAGTAGACAGCTACTAAAGAAGAGCAAAGAGATTATAAAATTATTTTTATTGTTCCAAAATGTTTCTTAAAATTATTGTAAAAACGCGACTAGACGATAATGACTGGAGTTCAACGATATATAATTAAATAGAGACAAAAGCTACTAAAATATTAGAATGCTAAACATAATATCACGGTTCACGCGGATGCTGAACATAAAATCACAGTTCGCTTGAGCCCGGTACATCCTGAAGCATTGTACTTAGTAGGAACTCTACATTCTCTTTTTATTCCTTGTTGTAGCAGATGTCCTTGAATCGAGGATCAAGGAAGGTGGCAAGGGCGTGATGTGCCTGTGTGCTTACGTCCAGGAACCTTGTTTTCACTGATCTGAGAAGATTCTGGGAAAACGCATTGTCTTGTTCCACTTGCGCCCTCAAAAAGCAACATCTTCATACACTGAAAGAGTGGAACAACCATGGAAAGTGTTGGGAAAGACTCGACACAAGCAGCTGTTGTGGCTTCTTCAATTGGTTGCATGGGAGCGGCCGAAAAACTTCCACACTCTACTGCACTTTGTCTTCGAACAACTTCCCGCTTCTACCACTTCTACTTCGCTCATACAGAGCGGCGGTACCGTTGCAACCAGTTCTGAAACGTCTCCACGACACGCTTTCCGAAAGCGTGCACGAGCAGTCTCGTGCGAAAGCGGTCCCTAAAGGCTGAACCGCATGTAAGCGATTTAGCGAGCGACGAGACGAGCGACAGCGACGAGAGTCAGCTGCGAGCGACGGAGATTTCTCACTGTCGCTCGTCGCGTCGCTCGGTGTTTGGATTTCTAGAAAACGTCCTCATCGCCTTGGTCGCTTGCTCACGCCACTTTCATGCGGCTTGCCTCATCGCGCGACTGACCGAGCGACAGCGAAGCGGGTCGACGTCGCCTGTCTCGTCTCTCGGCAAATCGCTTACATGCGGGTTATACTTAACACAGTGGTCCCTAATGGAGGCAACAGCAACGTACGTATAGAGAGAAACTGCTGCTGCCGATGATGATAATCATTGTCTAGGAGAAGAGGGTACGTATTGCCATCTTGCGGGCACGTATGGCAGGCGTGCCGGCGCGTTGTGGGACGCCTGTGAAGGGAATCTCGCGGCGCGACACCGTAACGACTATTCGGAAATTATTCGAAAAATATTCGAAACTTTTGAAAATTATTATTCGATTCGATTAACGAATCGAATAGGGTAATATTCGATTCGTTATTCGAAAATGGCGAATATTCGCACACCCCTAACAAAAACTCAATAGTAAAAGATGACAGTATAATGAGTAGGGCTGGACGTCGATTAAATTGTTTAACCCGGTTAGCCGCCACCCTTTAATGGATGAATTAATCAGTTAATCGCTCTTGTTCGTTTAATTGCAAACTATTTATTTAAAAAATTAATTCTATTTTGCCCTTGCTGATTATAGTATTGTTCCATATTTGTGGAAGAACAGACGGACGTTTTAGATGCGGAGCATCTCTTGCTCGGGTCGATGTCCCGCGGCGTCGGCGTCGTAGTCCGCACTCACACTACGCATGCGCAACTCTTCTCCTTCCCTCTCTCCAACAGCTGCGCGTTCCTCTCTCCGCTCTCCTCTCTCTACCAGCTGCGTGCACTTCGCGTGGTTCGCTTCTACTCACACCGCGCGCGCACTGCGCAACTCTCCTCCTCTAGTCTCCTCTCCTTCAAGTGTGAATATAAGCTGCGGTAGCGCGCGTTCCCCCAGAGGAGTGAAAGGAGGATAGTTTTGGGCGCGCGGGTCGCAGCGCCACGCCAGGGCTTTCCAGTGGGGTGGGCTTTCCCCGCAACTCTGCGGCTGTCGTCTGCTAGCGTTTCTCGGCCGCTCGCGTCCGCCGCAGCCCAAATCCGGCCGGCCAAAAAGAAATCAGTCAAGAAGGGAATAAATTAATTACGATCCGCGATGCTCCGCATCACCCCGTAGTTCCCCTCAGGGAAGATGGTGTAATTTTTTCTTGACACAGAGATAAAACGTCAAGCAAAGCAATGAAGAACAAAGTGATGCAACAGCGGCGGTACTCTGGGTTATCTAGCAAGAGCCCGAATGATAACAGGGCGGCGCGCATGCGCATCCAACAATCAGATAAGGAAGATGACAAGGTAATGTACAGATACAACAGTGATAAACGGTACAATATAAAATTTTCATTTTGAATCAACCACGATATGTAGTTGAGAACAGTTTAAAGACACTCACAGTCGCATATTATTTGTTCAGGAGGGCCTGAGGGGTGAAGTCATGCCTGATAGCGGTCCCCGAAGGCCGTACGTGGTGCGTGTGATGTTCGTTTCTACGAGGAAACAACAGTTTCTTATCTGCTCGGCTGGCTGCAACCACAGGTTTCACAATAAGTGCCTAATTATCGGCCCCGAAGTATATAACATCTTCATAGAAAGAGGTAAAAGCAAAAGCACTTTCAAGAGCTCGGGCTGCACCAGAAGATCTTCTAACAGCGACTACACCTTCCACAAGGTTGGACGAGCCCGCGTTCTCCTCATTGGGTGGAAACTTCGTTCTTTCCGGTATTGTACATACGTCTTATTGAAAGCCTGTCGGGCGAGCTTTATGTACTGAAGGCCGAAGTAATGTACCTCAGGGCCGATAACAACAATCTTTGTTCAGAGTGTACAACAGCTGTGAAAAAAAGGTCTTGTAATGGGTGCCACTACCGTCATCCTGGCCACAACTGCACGCTCCATTGCAGCAAGGATGTCTTTGGCGTCAACGTCCAGGTTGTCTCCGGCCATGCCACTTCCTTTAAAGTTTGGGCCTCCTTCATCCCTTGTGCACAACAACACACTTCCTCGACGGCCTGTTGAAACTGCTAGCGCGGAAATACATTTCTGGTAGTTGTGCGCGGGTTGTTAGCGAATTCGCAGACGATGATGGTTTCACCTTCGTCGGACCAAGACGACGCTTTAAGTCGTCAACTGGAACCGCTAAAGCGAAAAAGGGTGACGGCTGTTCTTCGGCCGAAACGCTCTTCAGCGTTGTTTGTATCTAGGCTTGCTCCGTACATAAGTGTCCCCGATGGGATGGTCTGGTTGACGCTTTCATAGGGAGAAAGTTAGTCATCAGCTCTAAAATGATAGCAAAATATGATTCCTACTCTTCCTTTCACCTGTCATGCGACGAGTCTGCGTTTAATGCTATCAACACTCCTGAAGTGTGGCCAGAGGGCAGTATTTTACATCAATTTTTTTGGGCGACTTGACACCTCCCGTGTTCATTCTGTCAGTAAGGTTGCAAATCGTAATTAGCCCACAAGTTGAGTGTTTTTATCGAAACGTAAGAAACCTACGCAAGAAGTCCGCTGATTTGTCAAACTTGATAGGTTCTCATCATAGTATTTTCTCCTCTTTCCGAAACGTGGCTTTACAATAGTATGCCTGATACTTATTACTTCACCCGAAATTAAATGTATATCGCTGAGACAGAGACTACCCTTCTACAATGCAGAAACTGGGCGGTGGTGTTTTAATCGCCTGTGAAGTTTCCCTTACCCCGCACACAAGGCTAGACCTAGAATCATACTCGGAATGTGTATGGGGAGAAATGAAAGCAAGTGACGGTTTAATAATCTTATCGGTACGCATTATTTTCCGCCTCTTTCAGAACAAACAGTTTTTATCGAGTACTTTAAGACAATTAGGAAACTAATTATCTTGACAAGTATCGTGTCCAGATATATGGAGATTTCAATTTACGAGGAGTGAATTGGGCACTTAAAAACTGCATAGCAACAGTACTACATCTAACAAGGCATCTTCATTAGTAACTTTCATCAACTTTTGTGGTCTTAAACAGCAAAATAAGATGCAAAATAGCGCACGAAATGTTCTTGATCTTGCTTTTTTTTAATATACCGATTCTAAATTTAAGTCCAGCTATCGTTCCCCTCGTACAAATTGATGTCTTTCGCCCTCCTTTCACTGTCGAGTTTAATATTCCATTTAAGACGCCAGTATCAAGTATGAAATCTAATTACTGCTTTCCGAAAGGTGATTAGCCAAGTGTTAATAGATTTATCGAGCATTTTGCCTGGAGCGATGTTCTGGCAAAGTCGGATGTTGATCGCGTTAGCGAGACGCTTACCTCAGTTGTTAAAGATGCTATCAATAACTTTGTGCCTAAGCCTCCAAAGAAAACATTAATATATTCTGAATGGTTTTCAAAAGAACGGAAAGTATACATACGCAAAAGCATTTTCACATGCTATTTAAAAATACCGGTTCCACTATTTTATACACCGACTTTAGCATATATCGCGCCGTAGCAAAAAGTTGTTCACACGTGACAAACTATGTCATCTTGATAGTGTATATTTTAGCTTGAATCGTCAACCCAAAATGTTCAGGGAGTTTGTGAAACGCCACTCCTGCGAAGCAAGTCAGGGTATTTGCTTGCGTGATAATGTAACGAACACTCCCACTTATTATTCATCGCCTGATGAGATTTCGAAATATTTTCGACGACTATTTCAGCAAATGCTTAATCTAGCTGCCGCCAGTCGATGCAACCTGGCGACGATAAGTTAAGCTGTAATGACTGCTTGCATTACGTGCGAGTAGATAACGTGGAAATTGCGGAAGCGATTATAAAATTGAAACCGAAGTTTTGTTTAGCGGTGTCGATGGTGTACCGAGTTTTATTATTAAAAAATGCGGTAAATTGGTTATTCCCAATTTAAAAACAACATCTTTGAATTTTTCACGTCGTACTGGCGTTTTTCTATCACCTTTAAAAGAGATCGGTTTAAAGTTCGAATTTCAGGAGTAGTGGTGCCTCGGTTGTTACGAATTGTCGACCTGTTTCCCTGCTTTGTGGGTTTTCTAAGGTCTTCGAGATTGTTTAACATGCCCGGTTGTTATTTTATTTCCGTCGAAACTTAACACTTTTGCAGCATGGTTTCCTGACTGGTCAATCTGTCCAGACCAATATATATATATATATATATATATTTATATTGCGCTCCAGTTGCTACAAATAGGGGGTAAGTTGATTCGATCTATTTTGATATGACCAAAGCTTTTGACAAGGTCAGTCATAAATTACTCTTGCTTAAGTTGTTTTATATGGTATATCTCCAGAATTATCTACATCGTTCGAGAGTTACCTGTCACTACGATCGAACTTTGTTCAAGTTGCTAATAGTTATTCGCATTGTTATTTATCAACGCATCGTGTTCTCCAGGAATCAATCCTGGGCCCTCTTGAGTTAATATTTGTTATAAAAGATTTAGTGTCTTGCGTCCAAAGTTTTCAGTTGTAACTTTCTCGACTATGACTATAAAGTTGTTTAAATTATTCAATCTACTGCGAACTGTGATAACCTACAATGTTCTTGTGCCTTCCAGTTTTTCAGTGGTGTGAACCTAATATTTTATTGTTTTATTCTGCAAAAACAAAAGTGTTATTTTTGTGCCGATGTCAAATGCCTTTAGACTTTACCTATTATCTTGAAATCATTTAAATTTAATGTGTATTTTATGTGAAAGATCTTGAAGTGTTCACTGATAGTGCCTTGTATTTAGAAATTATGTATATTTTGTGGTAGGCAATTCAATGAAAGTATTAGGAATGATATCACGTTTGACGCAGAAATTCAGAAAGCCTCATTGCTTGTTGCATCTTTTCAAAACCTTGATCTAAGTCTCGATTTGAATTTTCGTCAGTAATATGGAACTCAATGTCTAAACCACAAGGCATGACCATGGAACATGTTCAGATAAAACTAGATCCGTATTGTTTATGATACATATTTGGAAAGGTGCTTTTATTATGAGTATATGAATTTATACTAAGATTATTTTTATGACATTTTGTCTTGCAGAACTATTCAGGATTTTGTATTTTTACATAACGTTGTTAATGGTGTCATTGACTCGCCGCCATTGCTTAGCAAAGTGAATTTTCCTGTTAAGTTCCGTCATACCAGATATCCTCTGCGCTTTGACGTTCGTTCACCATGTTGTACTTCACCAATTACTCGGATTCAGACATTACCGCTGTAGTCGTTTTGGGGCACTGAAAATAAAGACATTAATATTACTTCAGCTGCATGACACAGAGCCGTTCGTTGATATTTTCTGGCAAGAGCGACCCCTTTGATTGTTCACAATAGTCTCTGCTGCACTAAACGGGCACTCGCACAGCATTGAAGTCGCCGGGACACGCGTAACATTCTGCACTTGTCTGGTGTTTCAATCTCGCCCCCACAGTTTACTTCATGTTAAAGTTTCACGTAATGTTTGTCCTTTATACAGCTGTACTTTTCCAAGTCTGCGACGTGAAAGTGTTTAGTTTTTACTTTCCTTGATTTGTCAAACGTTTACCGACCAACCGGTTCAGAAAACTAATCGCGATAAAAGTATTTATCGATAAATTGGTAGGTTAATTGATCAAGTTCCCAAACCTATATGAGTAACGTACACGAATATATTAGATGTTTATTCAATAGTTTAGTTCTGACGAAATCAGAACTAAAAACAATAAATTATTGGTTTATTTTAATTTGGATTGGCGACACAAGAAATTATGTTACTATAGACGCATGTTTTGTAACTGTATTGACTCAAACTACCAGCTCATTCCCGACATCAAAAAAAGAAACCTTCAAAAATAAATTTCCAATGTCTCACGATCTGCAGTTGCTACCCCAACTTGGTCTACGCGAATCATTCAGTATGTGTTCGATGTCCCGTTGATAATCGCGTGGAATTCTTTGGTGTTCTGTGTTGATTGGTAGCTTTTTCCGGTGAATGTTTAACTAGGTGCTCAGGCTCCGTCAAAAGACAATATCCTCCTTTTTTGCACTAGCCCCGTAAAAGGTTTTGTCTAAAATGAAGAAAGAAACTAATATAATAATACCGGGAGTATTTCTAAAAGGGCGCGCGTTTGTCTTCATCATATCTCGCTCCAGCTCTTCTGACATCTTCCCGCGGTGGGTGCCTTCACCTTAGGTGTTAGTTGCTTGGTGAGTGGGATTCCTACGGACCCCAGCCATGTGGGCCGCCATAAGCACACGCAGGGGCACCTGCTTTAGTAGGTGGTTGGTGAGGGGCGTCACCACGAATCCCGAGCCATGTGGGTTCACCCACACACGCCTGGCTGTTCGTGACTTAACCCGTGTCCGGTGAAACGGGGAACCTGGTGGTTGAGCTGAGCGCGGTGTACGTTGGGACCCTTCGAAGCCCCCGGGCGAGGCAATGTACCACTTCGGCCCCTGCATGCTTCTCGTAGACGGGTTGGACAGACTAGGATGTTTCAGTCAGTCGCCTCATCTGCCCTCTTCTTCCTTTCACCCTTCCTTCAACCTCTTT
The DNA here is from genome assembly GCA_037355805.1 of Ixodes ricinus. NCBI lineage: Eukaryota > Metazoa > Arthropoda > Arachnida > Ixodida > Ixodidae > Ixodes > Ixodes ricinus. The sequence continues at coordinate 16,420 of JAZHYW010012942.1, read as the reverse complement.
CTCTTTTCTTCTACACTCTCTTCTTTCCTTTTCCACCGTAGGCGGCAAGGGCCAAGCTTGGGTGGAAACAGGTCATGTCCTTGAAACCACACTTGGGTGTAGTGCCAGGGCAGCACAGGTAGAGTAATTGTGTGAGGCAAACGTTTCTTGTTATCTCACATTACCTACCCCCTTGTTGGGCTCCGTGGTTGGCTCAGTGTCCGGGGGCATCACCCAGGGCACTGAGTTTTCTTCCCATCTTCTATGGGTCCTAAGCTAAACAAAACCTCTTATCAGTCCTTGAAAAGGGTCCGCACCGAAGCTCTGTCCACTTTCCTTAGTGTAAATGACACAAATGACCATTTTACAAAATTATTCGTCTTACACTGTGAAGAAAACTCAAAACTACTCTCTAAGCTTTCATCATTCATTTCTGCTAAGGTGCTTCAAGACATCCTGGGAATAAAATTCGAAGCAAGAAAGTTCTTTTTATGCTATCATCTTGTACAGGTGTGTGGAAAATACCAGGCTACGACTTTACTCAACCTCGAAACCATCAAGGATCTCAAGATGACGCATGTCCGTCCATCGCGCACTAAACACCGTACGCGGTATAATCTCGGAGGATGACCTGTTAGACAGTCCTGAGAATGAAATTCTGGAGGGTCTGCAATCGCAAGGAGTTGTGGCTGAAAAACACATTAATATCCGATTAGACGGCAAGAAACAACCCACCGAGCATGGTGTATTGACTTTCGAAAGGAACATTTTGCCACCTTCTGCTAAAGTTGATTACATCAACTGTAAAATGCGGTCTTATGTCCAAAATACGCTTCGCTGCTTTCGTTGCCAACGGTACGAACATGGTTAGCGCACTTGCCGCGGTAGCGATACTTGCGTCAGGTGTAGCGGCAGCGACCACACCGCTGACGGCTGCAAAGCGGATACAAATGTGCGAATAGCAATGGCAACTACCCAGCCTACTGCAGATTAGGTGACCAATTTAAAAAGAGAAAACAAATTTTCTCACCCAAGGTGAAATAAAACATATACTGTCCTGATGCGGAGCGATCTGCGCTCCGCTTTCCGGAGAGGCTCTTTTGCCGAGGCGGTGTCCAGCAGGGGACCTGCACCACCCAAGGTATCAGTGGCGACCCCAGTGTCCCTCGCAAACCCCGGGAAACTACTACAGTCCTCCACGCCCAGGTTAAAGCTGTCTCTTTCTGGGCATTCTCTCTCGGCCCCGAAAGCAGCTGAGGCACCCAGTCATGCCAAAGACTCGAGTGCAACAGATGCGATCGAGGTAACTCCGTCGCCCGCTCCTTGCATGTCGCCCTCTCAAGAGGAGTGAGCGGCTCGCTCCTCCTCTCAGGGGAGGACTTCCTCACCAAGAAAAAAGCACATTCCACGTGCAGCTCCTGCAGCATCCGCAGTACCCGACAAGATGGATGGATCAGTGGTTAGACCCGGCACGTCGACCACTCTCCCTTAAGTGTTAGGCAAGGGCCGAGATCTCCCCCCCCCCCCCAAAAAAAAAAAGAAAGAGAATCCGATTATTCGAGGTCTTCTGACAGGCTTGCCTACAAGAAGACTTTGAATACAAAAGCAATGGCAGACGGTGAAGAACATTCCGTCCCTGAGACTGACCTAGGGAAGATGGAGGTTCAGACTCCAAAGGAAAAAGCTAAAAAGCCGGGAACTCCACCCTGATAAAAGCTATATGACCAAAGGTTTTCCATACTCCTACACAACCACAAAAACAATTTATGTGTGACTTCCTTATACAGCAGAGAGAGCCGAGGGTCATTCTTAGCTTGACTAATCTAAGACTTATGAGCGTCATACAGTCGAAGTGTTGAGGACTGCCCTGTAACTACGATGATGTCTACAATTTATTGCAGGAACACAACCCCATAGCTCTTTGCCTTCAGGAAATTTACCTGAAAGAAAGACAGTCAAACTTACTAGAACGCTTCCAGTTATTCCTGAAGGATATGCCACATGAATCCGACGCCAATGGTGGCGTTTCCATAATAGTTCTAAGGTCCATTCCTTGTGCTGAGGTGTGTCTGGACACAAAATTGGAAGCAGTTGCTGCAAAACTTCTACCCAATCACGCAATAATTATATGCTCAATATATATACCTCAAAATTATTCATTGAAATATGAATAACTTCAAGCCCTTGTTAGAAAACTTCCACACCCATTTCTTATCCTTGGTGACCTAAATGCCAACAATCTCTTGTGAGGAAGTAGCAGACAAGACACGTGTGGAGTAATAATAGAACGATTCCTGCTCTCATCAAATTTATACTTGATGAATAAAACAAACACCCACTGCAGCTTTTCTTCAAACACTTTTGCGTGTACTGATATTGCGATAGCTGATCCCAACATATTCCCTCTCTTTACGTGGTGGGTTATACAGAATTCGTATAGGAAGCGATTACTTTCCAGTTGTCCTTGAGCGTAACCTCCCGCCTCAGACACTGTCATTAAGGGCACCACGGTGGAAGTTCGACAAAGCTGATTGGGTAGAGTTTTACCCAGTCCTCACTTCTAGCCCGCACCTCAGTTAATCAGGTATCAATCGACGAAGTAAACGAGTTACTCACACAACATATTCTTGCTGCAGCCATGCAGAACATACCTATAACATCCACGCGCCTCCCAAGGCCCCCGAAACTTCGGTGGAATCATGGATTGTCACAAGTCAAAGACGAACGAAAACCGAGCATGAGGTAAGTTTAAACGTTATCCCACTCCAAGTAATCTAATTGAATTTAAGAATATGAAAGCCCTAGCTAGATTTATTCATTGGCACTCAAAAGGTCAGAGTGTTCAAAAATATGCCTCCTCATTTAACATCCCCACAACGCTCAAGGAAATGTAGGACAGAATCCATAATGTGAATGACACCCATCGTGATTTCTTTGTTCCCTCCTTTGACCAGGAATGGGTACTGCAATGCAAACTTGGAGGAGCAGGTTGATATTCTGGGGAGCACTATCAATTTGTCTTCAGCTCTCAACATTATCCAGCAGTATACCAACGATATGAGCTCCAAGCAGAAAATCAAATTCCGAGGCATCTCGGGGTGAGAGGAAAATTACAATTACCATTTCATAGTACATGAATTCCAGCTGGTATTGAAACGTACTAAACTTTCAGCTGTTGGTCCTGATGGTATTCATTATGAAGTGTTGAAGCATCTTCGTCTTCCTACGCTAGAAATAATTTTATACATTTTTAACCGAATTTGAAAAGAAGGCCGTTTTTCACTTCAATGGAAGGTAGCACACGTAATTCCTTTATTAAAAGCAGAAAAGAACCTTTCTAGGGTAACCAGTTGCAGGCCTATAGCCTTATAAAGTTGTCTTGGAAAATTAAAATAGTTGCTAGTCCAGCGGTGTGTCTGCCTTTTTGTTCGTCACTGTGTGTGTGTCCTTCAAACTTCCAGCTGGCATTTTAACAAGCATGAACCAACTAGCTCAGCTTCACAGCCCTCACAAGTTGTCTTGGAAAAATCCTGGAACGAATGATCAACCGACGACTATCACATGTTCTTGCAGGAAAAAACTTACTTGCCCAGTATCCATCTGGTAGTCGTTTCTTAAAGGCCGACGACCAGACTCGAGATTCTGCAAGGCAGTAGAACCTCCTCACCATGGGGGAGGAGGAAACAGGCAACGGTAGACAGGGTAGAAGAGGGGAGAGGAGGAAGCGAGGGAAAAGTGGAAAGCGCGAACTGGTCGTCGGTCTTTAAGGTGTACCCTTGATTGCCTTGTTAAACTTGAAACGACTGTAAGTGAGGCGTTTGTAGAAATACAGTTTTGTGTGTCCGTGCTTTTTTATTTACAAGATGCATACAATACAACACGAAGGTATGGCATTATTATTGGTCTATATTACTTTGGCGTTCGTGGTAGAATGTTAGGCGCTATGCAGGAGTATTTAGAGAGACGCACATTTCATGTCAAGTTAGAAACTACTCTTTTCAGAGAATTCGTGCAAGAAAATAGCGTACCTCAAGGGGGTATCCTCTCTGCTACTCTTTCTCTAACAAGCATTATTCTATTTCGCGTGTAATTTCTCCTTCAGTTCAATACTCTTTGTATGTTGACGACCTCCGAATTTCTGTATAATCTTCTAATTTTTCTATTTGTGAGCGCAGAGTTCAGTTAAGAATTAACAATATGGTGAAATGGACAAATAATAGGTTCATAATTTGCACCAAAAAACTTGTTTTGTCTTCTTTCCCATAGCCTGCCCTGACCATGTATAACGTCTTCATCCAGAACAAATGGATTCAGAGATTTCTTGGCCTTACCTTTGATAGCAAATAGTCCTTCAGCTTTTATGTAATCGATTTGAAGAGAAAATGCCATAAAGCACTGAATGTCCACAAGGTCCGCTTAGGTTCTTGACAATCTATCACTCAATTGTATGATGCCGACTTGATTATTGGAGTATAGTTTATAGGTCGGTAAGGGCATCAACATTAAAGATGGTAGGTACATGTTCATCATATTGGAATACGCCTCGCCACCGGTGATTTCCGCACATCCCTTGTGCTGAGCCTATATGCTGAAGCCAATGAGCTCTCTTGAGAAAAGGCTGTTTTCTTTAGGCCTTATGTACTCACTTAGGATTCGTTGGGTACTGCAACATCTATTTCGGGAAGTCGAAGAGAAATCGCGTTTCGAAAGAACTTTCCTAAATAGATCTTCAATCGTTCCTCCTTTTTAATGCGAAATAAGTACGCAGCCGTCTCGTCAGGTCTTCACATAAGCCCACCTGTTGCTTCGGTTTTAAGAACAATAGGTTCATGGTAGTGTTTGGCTGCTGTGGACGTGTAAGAGGGTTGCTTGCTGGGCTGGTTGGTGGAACGACATAGTGAAAAACAGAGCAAAAGAGACGGGACACAAAGCAGAAGTTGGACACAGGATATACGCTGACTTATGTCGTCTGTCCTGTGTCCGTCTTCTATTTTGTGTCCGGTTTTTTTTGCGCTGTTTTTCAATATGTGGCCACGTCTTTGACCCTATGAAAGAAGTACGACCCCTCATGAAGTTTTAGGACAAGAATTCTTTAAACTGCAAGGGAGGTACAACATTTACATCAGCTTCTACACTGATGGCACAAAAACTGACTCCGCAGTCGGTTGCTCCGCAATCGGGCCTTCATAGGAATGTGTGCGGAGAATTAACACATCTGCGACAATTACAATTTCAACGGCCAATTTATATGGTTTGCTTCTTACCACAAATCACATCACAAAAATAGGCTTCCTTGCTCCATAGTTTACACCGACTTCCTTAGTTCTCTAAGAAAGCTCACGTCACTTGAGGCAAAAAGAAATCTCCTTGTTACTGAATTATAGTACACAGTGGGTACTGCCTTGAAAAACAATATTCACATAATCTTCTGCTGGGTTTCAAGCCATGTAGGAATTGCCGGAAATCAAGAGGCTGATCGAGCTGCAAAGACATCTAGTGATCTAAATGTGAGTATTGAAAACACTACCTTGCAGCCCTAAGGATGTATCAGATCTAAATGGCAACAGGAATGGAACAGTCAAGTGAACAACAAACTTCATTCTGTTAAACAGGAGTGGACGAGTGCCCGGCACCGGAACCGCTTCTTCGGGGTAATCCTATGCCGGTTGAGAAGTTGCCGCACACAGTGCTTCCAGCCTTAGAAATTTTTCCCTAAATCTATGGATTTTCGTCATCGTTTAGGGGCAAAGGGAAATTTGTTCAAATCTAGGGATTGAATTTAAATGGATTTCAGAGGGCTATAAAGAAACGTTCCTTCCCCTTTCGTCTTCGTGCGAGCCGAGTGCAGTGGGGAAAAAGGCTTCTTTCTATATTGTCGGGGCCAGAGATAATCACCAGTTGTAACAACAGCCATTTTGGGGAGCCACACAAGGCCAGAGTAACAACGTTTAGTTATGTAAAAGGTTTTCACGAAGGAAATTTAGACCTTTAAATGGCTACCCTACTACAGGAATCTATTCTTCCATAACGATAATCCCAATATTGACGCAAATTAACACATTTTCTGAAAATATAGGGCAATCTAGGGAAGTCTAGGGAATCTTCTGGTGAAAATATGGAGAAGAAACGATAACGGAGCTTGGCAACACTGGCCACACACATCTCACGCACGAGTATTTGCTGCGTCAAGAGGATCCACCCCTGCGTGAACACTGTACAGAACCCTAAGTGTGACATGTACAGACCTCTAAGTGATGCACATTCTCCTTGAGTGCACTACATATGACACTGATCGCCAATTATAATTCCCCCAGTTTTATAGCACCCGCCTCCCTTTACACATCGCTTTGTTGCTTGGAGAGGAGCCTTTCATTGACCATATTCCTATTTTTAGTTTCTTAAAGGCCCTCGGCCTTTTACACCGATTGTAGTTTGAAGTCATAATTTTTACGGTGTCGCTTTCATACTTCTATACGCTTTGTCAAGTTCATTGTTTTATTTTTTCATCGGCTACTAAAGCTTCTTTCATCTTGCTAAACCTTTTCCTGTAATAGTATGATATTTGACGCCCTATGGCCTAAGGTACCTTTGTGGCCATAAACCCTAATCAATCAATCGATCAATTAATTTTTTTACATCTGTTATTTACATTAGGAGTTATCGTGTTTATTTGCACAGCTTTTTTAGGGGTTTCGTTAGGCTTTAGCGCAGAAAGTAATATATTTTTAATGGCTCTTATTAAACGCGCTTAATATTGAAAGTACTCCTCTGCAATCGAACCTGATATCGCTCTAGACCTTTACCATTGCGCGGTTCTTAGTTAAACTGATAATAAAAAACATTATTATACTCGAGCTTGCTTGATCTAGCTTAAAATAAAATTCTTCGCTTCCATAAATGCCTTGGATTAGCTCTTGTTCTTACGCCAAAAATTTAAAAAAACTTGATAATTTTGATAATCCCTGGGAGTTCAGTTGCTTCATTTGCTTTAGTTGCTCTAGCTGCTTTTGTTGCTTTCGTTGCTTTTTTGCTTTAGTTGCTTTGAACCTAACTTAATCCGAAGACTATTTAGAGGCTTAACCGCCTGTCACAAGTAGTCTTAACGCTATAATCCGGCGCAATTAAATTTTAATTTCCTGTCGAGCCACCGGAACAAGGTTACACATGTATTTTGGGAGAAGTAAAGTAGGTTGCTTGCAGGAGTGTGTTTGCTTTTGCTCAACCTTTGTTCAGAAAGATTTGGAGTGTAGCCTTGGAGAGCTCATTATTTGAACCTGGTAACGTAGAGCGACCGAAGAAAATGAATGGTCATTATGAGAGTTACTTGTGTTAATATATATTCTCTATTTTAAGTATAATTTACCCGCGCGTGCATTATCCTTCAGCTTTCACATATAAAACTGAATATATATATATACACAATCATATGTTATACATATAAGATATAAACAGCGACAACCTAAGTTGCTGCTTATAAGTCCATCATTGGTTAATTCAACGCTACTTACAAGAAATAATTAGTTGGTAATCAGTTTAATACTCTCGATGATTACGCTTTACAGTACACGTTGATTGCTCAAGCTAGTAAATCAACGTCAATCAGAAGTAAATTTATTACCGGAATGCTCTTGATTGGATAATTTTTTCTATATTTTGATTCTGAAGTTGAACTCAAATGTATAAATTGCTACTCAACAGTTTTAATGCTAATATTTATAAAAATAGCTTTGTATAATTTATTAAACTCGATGCAAATTCCCTTTTTCTGTTAATTAAAGTATTAACTAAATGATTCATTGGACAAAACAAATATTGAATTTACAATGAACACACACAAGGCTCATTATAATGCTATCCTCAGTAATGAATCTAAGTATTTCTACGAAAAACTCATGACAGGCTCAACACTTTTATGTTACTTAATAAAGATATTTAGAGCCCAAGCCATAACGGGGTTTCGCCGATATTTCCCGATATCCAGCTCCTATTCGTCTTCAATTTTAACTATCGTCGGGCATCGTTATATAAATGATTATAGCCTGTGGCACTTCGCATCTAAAACAAAAATTTCTTAAACGTCGCGAATCCTGTCAACTTTGCGAAAATGACTACGCAATCTGTATCGATCAGTTGACGCACAGTTAAGGTTTTAGTGCTTGTTCTGACAACTTCTCGTGACATCGTGCAGCTGAATTATGTCGCCGGACGTTGTCTGTTGCAACGACAGTTGCGAAAGCTCCGAGAAAAAATGATACAAAAGGAGGATGTGGCAACGCTGACACGGCGTCGCGCAACGTTGCTAGATCGAAGTCCGTTGATAAACTGCCTAGAATGTCTGCCGCCTTTTCGTGGCGCGTCCACACTCGGTGGTGCTCGCTACACTAACAGCCCATCTCATATGGACAAAAACGGCGGAACCGGTCGAACGTTGGATGCAAATCGCCTGCGCTGGAAAGTGATTACGTTGTGGTCTTTATGGTGAACATAAAGTTTGCGCAAACGTTTGCACAGAGACAGCGGCGTTCGAAAATGATCGTTCTCAGTTGCCCGTGGGAGCGGCTGCCGCTGATGGTGATGGGATCGCTATCCACCACTTACCTGCTAGCATGGAGGAAACAAAGAGGGATAGTTGTTGAACAATGCTTTCCATGAAACTTCTAAACGGAGAAATTTAAGCACGTTTGCGTCGCGTGCCTGGAGTTCGCGTTCGTTGCGTTTATCATAAAACGCTATTCTGCAAATAGAGGTTTGATTCATAGATCGAAATAAAACCGCGACATTTCTCAACGTGTGGCTCCGCAGTTCGGTTTGGAAACACACTGAGCTAACCTGGCATCTGTGAGATCAGGACACATAGATGCCGCCTCCGCTTCCGAATCAGTCATAAAGATGCTTCCGATTTTGCTTATCTCAAACTTGATTTAGTCATTCTTAATATCTGAGTGCAACGCACTAAGGAAATCAGAAATTACCAAAACATAAAATATGCTTCTTTCGTTCAACAACCTCACGGTTGCCAGACATTTCGGAGTAAAACGGGCTAGAACCGCCATAAAATCCCAATGTATTGTAAAATTCTAGAAATGTTGACATTGCCTGAGTGTCCGCTTGACAATTAGGTCCTTGCATTTTGAAAAATAAGCTTTAAGCGGACTCCTTCTTGAAATAGCCGGTCAGTCTCTACTTGCATTGGCAAAACCTTGTCAGCAAGGTATGCGTGTTTTTAGTGGATTATAGAGTGACTCTTAAACCCTTGAAATTTTTATTTAATTATAGTTTTCTCAATTATGTCGCGTTTTCGCTCTCTATACCATTCGTCGAGGAATTTCGACACGCAATAATTGCCAAATCGCTGTTGCCCCGCCTCAATATATATTTCTGACAACGAGTGAGTCATTGTATCCAGAGTGTCGAACCGATATTTTTATCGGTTCGGTTCCGGTTCGGGTTCACGGCTTTCGGTTCAGTTCCGGTTCAGTTCCGGGAGCAAATAATCGGTTAAACCGGTTCGAACCGGTTAGAACCGGTTTGAACCGCTAAACTGAGAATTTATTTTCCGCGTTTTTTTGGCGATAGGCACTATTTCAACAGTGAAACGAGAGTAACTTTACACATTTTTTTATCATTCGTATAATCGACTTTTATTTTCAGGTACCAAAAATAAATTTCGTTATTTAATCCTGATGAATACAGCAAAAGAAAAGCTATACTTCGTTGCAGCTTAGGTTAGAGCACGGCCGATGTTATGAGCCGAAGGGCCAATCAAACAGCGAAAGGGCACAACGTCATGGCGTGAGTCTCCGCAGTTGATAGGACCAGCCGCTGCATTCGTCGTCTTCTGCGTGCGTGCTCCTACGCCAGCTAGTCCTATCAAGCGCAGAGAGCATCGCCATCACGTCACGCTTTCTTGCGCAGTCTAATTGACCCCGGCTCATAGCATCGGCCGCGCTCAAACCTAAGGTAAAATTTAGTATAGATTATCTTATATGATTAGACGTCTTTTTTTTTACCTAAGTCGCATAAATTTTATTTTAATCGAAAGGTTATCAGTCTGGTGTGTCGCCTAAGATACCCGTGATTGGTACAACTTTGCGTCGCAGTATTAAAAGTCTAATCCTGTCGTGCTCTTGAACTTGGGGATATCTATATTGCTGAAGTTAGTCTTAAAATCATGAAATAGGCACGCTACTTGCCATATATATCCTGAAATTTAGCTTTATAAAGTGCGTTTCACAATATGTATGATGACGACACAACTGCGCTAAAAGCAATATTATTTTCAAAATGTCAAGAAAGGTTTAGGACAAACCCTTTCAGTCTACTTCTTTATCGAAACACTGAGCGTCAACAATCACAACGCTTGCTTTTCTGAGCAACATTGTTTACACTCAGCACCATGATGCAGGCGAATAATCATGCAGAAAAGAGTGACCTTCGTACTGAAATAGGATCTGTCTTAAAATAGCGCGTACAGAACTGAGCATTTCCAACATAGTTTGGATTTTGAGGTTTGTTCTTGACAAAATGTTGGTCAGTTCAATATTTAAAAAAGTATCACTCTTTAATTTTTTGTTATTGTTGCTTTGTTAAATAAAACAAAGTAGTATTTCGTACTCTACTCGACATTGCAGCTACTTAATTGGTCACTTTCTGACGGTATGCGTGCGCAATCATTCATAGTTCCGCCACTCGCCTGTTTGTACTTCGTTTTCGTACAGCCCACAAACACATAAAATTGTTGTTCATCACATAAGAGAGGCAACATACTTATATATGTTTGAGAAGTTGAATATGCGTCAGGAGCACATAAGTGTTTTTTTTTAATCAGCTTAAAAAGATTGTTTAAGGTTTCCCCAAATCACTTATAGACATGCCTTACCGAGGATAAAAACGTCAGAAGAAATTTGCAGAGCGTATTTTATATAATTTGGTGGTGCATTTACTTGTGATGTATATCTTTAGGTGATCGTCCCTTATATATGTTGTCATATCTTCAGGCAGTAAAAAATATATTTTTTTGTTGTCATCAATACATTTGATTGTATGAAGCTCACATAACCGCTTGACACCGACATGGGAGGACGATACTCAAAATACGTCATCTGTTGAGTCTGCGGGAACGTGTTTTTATGTTCGCTGTTTTGCAATGTGAAACGGGGTCGCGGGGTATTCCAAGAAGGACTGTGTGCTCACATTATTGATCTGAAGACAAATACCCGAATAGTGCAGAAAGAAATATAATAAATGGTATTCTTCTAATTAATTCTATACAGGACGCCTTACTGCAAAAAGGAATATATAGAGGTGCATGTTTAAAGCGTAAACACGTTTGACGGAACTCCGTTTGGTGGGGTCAAAACATTGAGAAATGCAGACCTTCACCAACCAAACCCTACATAGTTAGGAGCCCGACGTTTCAATAGGTCGGGCTAAATAGGTCGATAGGCACGTAACCATCGGCATTTGTCAACGGACTAGGGCACTTGAAAATGAAAACGTCAGTGAAGCAAACGATGGAAAAGAAGCTGATGCTCTCCACGTGCAAATAGTCGCCCCTGATGATAAAAGCGCATCGGTTTTGAAACGTCAGGCTCCTAACTGTTTAGGACTTGGTTGGTTGTGGTCCGTATTCTCTAATAGAGATACGTGCAACGACGTTCCTAATTACACGTAAATAGGGCGAAGAACGGACAATATATTTCTAATTTAAATCACATTTGGACAACAGCTTGCATGAGCTCGAAACTTCGCAATATACTGTCTCAGGAGGTTAACGTTATATTCGGTTTTACGTGGACTTGTTTTGGGACCTCATTTTACAACTCAGTTTTTTATCAGTCATGCGCGCTCTAGAATTCTATTCGGCTACCGCATATCATCGCAATACTCCTATATATACTGCAAAACTTTCAATTTGGACATCCCCTTCTGCTATGCTTCGTTCCAGTTTAAAGGGCACTGCAAGGGGACGAAGAAAACCAAATGCTGCTTCCAAAGGCGTGCCTCTCAGAGTCAAACACGAGCGTTCAGTGGCGACATTAGTCTTAGAGCGTCGATAATGACGACATCCTTTGAAGCACGTGAATCTCACTCAGATGTTCGCTTGAACATCCGTAAACTGATAGGGCGTTCTAATCTTCAATAATGAATGTCAGTTTCCAACACAGGACGATAGCGCATGGCTGTTTCAGGCTCTTGTCGTTTCAGTTCTCTACTTTTTCAAACCAAGGACGTGAACAAAAAAAAAAAAAAAATGTGCTCAAAATTCTTAGCGTTTCTTACCCATTAGGTTCAAAATACATCAAATTTCTTATTTATTTTGTGTTTTATGTGCTGCTAGAATCCCGCTCACTAGCTTGAGCGAACGCGATGCAAATTAAGAAAAAAATATGGCCAGAAACGCTTTGCAGGGTTTTTTAAGTCCAGACGCAGCCGATGCTACAGGAGCGAGCATGTGGTCTTTAACGGTGACTGCATGAGCACGCGTGCTTGGCAAGGACGCTGAAAGCCTGGAGCTCGTCCTTGTAGGTTCTGCTACGCTCACGCTTAAAGGGAAACTGAAGCGGTTTTGTATTCGAGAAAAAAGACTTCAATGGCCTTCATTCGACCTCCAGGATCAGGAATAGCGAGATTATTTTTCAATTTGGTGCACGGAGGCTTCAGAAATTAATTTTTAAAGTACCGCCGAAGCCCCTCCTTCCCGGAGCGTGACGTCACACTAGGAGTTTTCGGAATCTCTGCTCTCGCGCATCTTCAGCGCCTGTCAAAGCTATGCACGCGCACTCTTGCTATTTTCAAAAAGGTCAGAAAGAGACGTCACGACTGCCGTCAGTGCGGAAAAATATACCTGGCAAGCTTGCCATTGCACGCGCTGCCCACACGAGCGACACGCGCTTGGCGGCCCAAAGATCCTAGTATGACGTCACGACTGGTCGGAGGTTTTTCGCGTTTTCTCGCTTTTCGTCGCGTCTTCGGGGAAAACGAATGTGATATTCAGATTCACGGGATAAAAATACGCCAGAATTCACCTCTAACTCGTTTTTTTCAAGAAGTGTTTCAGCTTCCCTTAAGGAAGCCGAGTATTGTGTTGAGAACATCACATTTCACCAGAAAGCTGAACTAGTTTAACATGGTTTGCTAGTGTCATGATCGCACTATATCCTAGTGGTCATTGAGAATTATTTTAGAGCGCAGCTCTTAGGCGCCCGTTTCCGGCTGAGCGGCGTCGCCGTCGCTATCGGCGTAACCGCGCGATGACGATGAGGATGACGTCATCGTGATGACGATGACGTCATCATTATGACGGTAAATTACCCGCTAAATTTAGCGGAAAAACTTTCCGATAAATCTAGCTGAAAACATTTCCCGCCAAATTTAGCGGAAAAAGCTTCCCCGCTAGATCTAGTGGAAAAAATTCCCCCTAGTTAGGGGAAAGAATTGCCCCGCTTAATTCCCGCTTAATTTACACGCGATGCCTTCGCCAAAGATGTACCCTTCTTACCTCAAGAGCTGCGCTTTGATTCGGCGTTACAGGATTGTAAACATCTCTTCATTTTTTGCTTAGAAAATCAAATCCGGTGGTGCAAAATGGCACTCTGCATTAACTGCGCTTAGAGTATCGGTACTCCGTTCCCCGACATTGTTGTGGCGCCGCCATTTTGGGGCTTGTGGAAGCAGACTCAACTGCTGATCGTCATGATTCAAAAGTGCGACTTTCCCAGCATTAGATTCGGTGTTAGGAAGCTCATCTGATATTGCTTTGCTCTGTCAAGAACGGTTTAAACATTTGTGGAGCGAGGACGGAAAACCACTGCCTGTGATTTCAGATAAAGCTTCAGAAAACTGGGGACCATGATTTTAAGCCACAACATGGCCAAATGTCATTACTCTGAAGCGTAGCTTATTTAGTGGCACGAGTGCAACCTATGTATTCTAAAAACAAAAATTATTCTTGCTTGATGTTGCGTCGCGAGTAAAGGTGTATCCACACGACGGACCAAATTGCTGGTTTGGTCCGCGGGCCGCGCATCACGTGATCTTACGTCACCGGTTTTCGAGGTCCGCCGGCGGTCCGCGGCCCGCGCTTCTGAGAAATGCCAAGCGACTTTTCTCGCCCGGATTTTGGCGGCGGACCGCGGCGTTTTTAGTATAATTGAACCTCTAAGTCTGGCAACAAGCTGACTTTTGTCGTTTTTTTTGGCGCCAGCTGTTGAAGACGAAGAAGACGAACCTTTTGTTGTGCGACGATGGCGGCATGGTGCGACGATGCAACTTTTTACTTCATCGCGCTTCATCCAGCATGCCGTTTTCGGTTCACTTAAGTCCTCCTCGTCCTCAATAGCGAACGCCAGGGCCACCGCGGCCAAACGTCTCTTTCGTTCAACTAGAGTCCCTGTTCAACCTCCATCTTGGCTCCTTACAAATAGCCTCAAAGCAGCTCGCTGCATGCGTTTGGCGGAGCTGTGAGGTCGAGGGTTAGACCGGCCCGTTCGCTCTGTCGTCTGCTCTTTTGGTCCGCCGTGTGGATGCTCATTGCAGCCGGACGGCCCGCGGGCCGCGCATCACGTGATCAATCGGTCCGCGGCTCGGTCCGTCGTGTGGATACACCTTAAGGTGTATCCACACGACGGACCAAATTGCTGTTTTGGTCCGCGGGCCGCGCATCACGTGATCTTACGTCACCGGTTTTCGAGGTCCGCCGGCGGTCCGCGGCCCGCGCTTCTGAGAAATGCCAAGCGACTTTTCTCGCCCGGACCTTGGCGGCGGACCGCGGCGTTTTTAGTATAATTGAAGCGCTAAGTCTGGCAACAAGCTGGCTGTTGACCGCCAACTGTTGAAGACGAAGAAGACGAACCTTTTGTTGTGCGACGAAAAGAGTTGACTATGCAGACCAAGATCTTTCCTGCACATCCAGGGCTTCATCCAGCATGCCCTTTTCGGTTCACTTAAGTCCTCCTCGTCCTCAATAGTCAACGCCAGGGCCACCGCGGCCAAACGTCTCTTTCGTTCAACCTCATCTTGGCTCCTTACAAATAGCCTCAAAGCAGCTCGCTGCATGCGTTTGGTGGAGCTGTGAGGTCGAGGGTTAGACCGGCCCGTTCGCTCTGTCGTCTGCTCTTTTGGTCCGCCGTGTGGATGCTCATTGCAGCCGGGCGGCCCGCGGGCCGCGCATCACGTGATCAATCGGTCCGCGGCCCGGTCCGTCGTGTGGATACACCTTTAACGGCGCGAATGTTTGACACCACGAAAACGGGCTTTCTGGCAGGACTGATTTTGCAAAAGAAATAGCTTTGCAGGATCACGCGGTCTGGTCTGTGCCGAAGATGTGAAGCAGAGGAAACGTTACACCACAGTATGTTTAGCCCCCCCCCCCCCCCCCCCTCTTTTCTTTTTACGATGCCCTCCAGAGAATACGTTAAATTCTGAGGGACTCCCTCCTCCGTATGGGGGTACCAATTCGACAATTATACTCGTTGTCATGTGTTAACGGTAATTCTTCATTTCTTTTATTTTGCACCCAGAAACTGCGAAGTCTTAAACAGTGTTTCGGAGAATTTAGGCGGCTTGCCAATTCGTTCGGCTCTCTCTCTGAGGCTGCAATAGTCTTTCTTTTCAGGTACCCTCGCCGTACACGTGCATGATCTGTTGCATCGTCGGATTTAAAGGCCATGTTTCGCCTTTTCAACGCTGCTATTCTCGGAGACAGCTTCTGGGAAAGTTCAGCAACCACGAAAATATGTTCGGCGTGTCTCAGTGATGTATACACGTAAAATAGTTCGTGCAACAATTTTTGTATTTGCAGTAGAGCACCGCTAAGAGTGCTGCAATCCCGGACGTTTGTAGCTTGCGGAAATCACCCAGTGGGTTTCCTCTCACTCAATGGCGGTG
Organism: Ixodes ricinus; assembly: GCA_037355805.1. Lineage (NCBI taxonomy): Eukaryota > Metazoa > Arthropoda > Arachnida > Ixodida > Ixodidae > Ixodes > Ixodes ricinus. The sequence continues at coordinate 553 of JAZHYW010012942.1, read as the reverse complement.
GCGAAAAATGGAAACAGTTGTTCCCACCTCAACTCGCTATTAGAACAAGCGGCCACGTGATCTGACGCTAGTTATAGTATACCGTCAGTATTCACCACAGTCATGCGATGCGGTTGGCAAAGATAAACATTGGTTGAGCTTTAGACATTGTTGGGGATTCGGTATCATCTTTGATTGAACACGAGCCAACACGAATATTTGGCGACGCTGATTGTAAAGAAACAGAGCAGTCCAATCGGACAAACACGACAATCTAGTACGTCATGGTGTCACGTGACTCGCGAGGAGGAGTCGTGATGGCGTGTGACGTCACGCTGTCAACAACGCTAATAGACCTAAAGGCGTTCTCAATTTAAGTCGACTTCACGCGGTGAGTCACGCGGCTATGTCACGGGGCCACGTGACGTGACATTATTTGACAGCATGTCTTGGCCTCCATGACGTCACGTGACCACGTGACACATAATTAATCGCAGTGCCAATACAAAAGCGCCACGAAAACCTATAATTTCTCATACATTGCAAATCGGTGCATGACAATTTGATCAATATA
>JAZHYW010012941.1:0-43427 GCA_037355805.1 Ixodes ricinus | reverse complement strand
AAGTTTATTAAATCGAAAAAGAGGTCTCGCATTTCACCGAGTACACTCAATTACCGTGCTGTTTCTGAGAGTAATGTTCATTGCCTTGGGCCGTTCATTCTCGCGGTGTCTTTTACCCGATTTCTTCCATTTTCTACCGTTGCAATAAGAGCACACTTACATAGAGCTTTTTAATTACCTTCCTTTTGATAAAAATAAACGTTTCGTTTTTCTTTTTAATTTTGTGTTCGGAACTTTTTGGAACGCAAACACAAACCAGTTAGAAACCGTTACGGAGCATCAAAACAAAACAAAAACCAGAATAAAAAAAAAACAGTTTGTTCCGACGACTTGGTTACATGACTAACCTTTAGGTTGGCCACATTGCATGGGGATAAGTTGTACCTTCAACCAAGGTATTCAATTATATATTTCTTTTTCTAGAGAATGGCGCCGATTGTAAAGATTGTGAACTCAATAAATTACTTAATTAGCCAATCAACCATTCCACAATACAAGATATGCAAGTATCGATGCCGCTATGCAGACAAAAAGGCCAACAATTTTTGGCTTGACAAGGTCTCCTCTCTTGGCAAAACGAGGTCTTCTTGGCAAAAGGAGCTAAAGCAAAATAACAAAATCTAATACCTAATTAACGTATGCCTCGAATAAATTAAAAAAACGAGAAAAAACCCAAAACAAACAATTGTATAAAACAATGTTGTGAAAACACTCATTGATTTGAGAGCCACGTGTAATGTTCTATGTGAATATCATTTGGTATGAAGTAGTGACGCTGGACGGTGTTTTGAGTGCAGTTGGTTCGACTTTGAGGAACACTTCACGGATAGAAGCTGCAGGCGTTAGTGTTTATGGTTAAATGAAATATGGAAGCTAGTTATATTACGTTTATTTCCATTTACATATCGTAGGGATAAAAGGAGTCCTGTAAATGAGATACCCAAAATAGTCATATACAAATAACATTAAGACAAGCGTTTATTCTGTCTTAAACGCGAATATCTAGTTTTGGATGAGGTATCGTCTCAGATGTTGTAATTAAGGTGTAATGCGCCGAGGCAACCCACGTTTTTTGTCACCTAAAGCGCGCGCATTTGAACAGAAGTTTATGCACAAAGCATCTGCACTCCCTTGGCGGTGGCAATCACTTAGGAAACGCGTTTCAAGCGGTCGTACGTATATGCACTCCGAAAAGAGCGAACGCCGAAGACAGTTAACTTAACGTGGCAATTATACAAGAACTGGGGACTTTAAAGTATTTCGAGGAAGCTGGCTTGTCAGGAAAATATCGTCCGGCTGAAACGTCTCTCAATATTATCGCGGTCTAGGAGAGCGGCGGCTGCTCTCTGTGATCCGCTTTGTATTGTTTCCAGACTCCCCGCGAACTCGGCGGAAGAGCGAACCGCCGTCGCTTTGGGGATTCTGGAAAATCCGTCCGGGCCTCGACGTTTTCCTTCCGGCTAAGCTCCCCATAATCCGGCGGACATTCCTCGATTCCTGCATAGCGGTGCGAGCTTTATCTCATCTCGACTCACTGTCGCTTTGCTTCGATGCACGCGTCACTGCATTCCGCAAGCTCATTTTAATGCGATCTGAATAAGGGATTTGCGATCGGTTGGTCGAAGTGGTCGAGGAACATAGTTTGCTGCTTGAAAGCGAAGTTAGCGAGCCAGGCAGATATGATGAGAACTGGGAGACTGAAAAGAACGTGGTTGTTGAGCAACGTCTTCGAAAGGGGTTGTAATATGTGCAAACTTCGATCACGTAACATCTGGGTGACTAGTTCCTGAGGTCACCCAGATCTAGGTCCCGGAACCCTCTCCCGTCGTCCTTGACGATAAGGGTGCTGTACTGTGGGTTTGACCCAGTGGTCTCTTGTTAGTGTATATAATATAATAATCTACATACTAATCTTTCGTTTTCGGTTGCCCTAAAACGGCCAGACGGCCTTCTCTTAGGTGCACCAACTCGTAAGAATGGAAAGTCATAATCAGTAATTCTACTCATATTAAAAATAAATATGCATATATCCTGGCGCGCTATGAGGTGACCAAAGGTTCGTCCAACTGACAGCGATATGTAGAAAGGGGTGCGGTGATGTCAACTTGAGGTGGCACAATGCTGTGGTATGACATCTGTAAACGAGAAAGGGGTGACACATGCATGGTGAACAAATATCAAAACAGGGTGAACTGTCTCGTAGGGTGGACGGGAACATAGGGTGGAAGGGAACATGAAAATGGATTTTACTAATAAACCACAAAGAATGAATGACACCATTAATGATATTATGCAGGAATACGAAGTCACGAACAGTTCTTCTGTAGGATAAAAGCCTCAGCGAAAATCTAGTTGGTAAGCATTCATAGTCATATTACACGCGTCGTCCAGTCCATCTATCATAAACATTTCGAACAAATCGTTTTTGCACACGTTCTATAATTAAAGCCTGAGTTACAGGTGCTAAATTCCAAATCACAGAAGCAAATTCAAGCCTTGAAACCACTAAAGAACTAAAAGGATGTATCAAACAATGGGGCTTTCTAAACTGCTTGCTCAAACGCAATGTAACTCCCATAACGTTTCTGCAGAGCCGACAACAAATGAGACATGATTTTTAAAAGGTAGTCCGTGGTCAATGAACACATCAAGATCTCCTTACAAGTGACACACGTTCAATCGGTTTTCCCTCAAGATGATAACTGTCCTTAATCATCGCACGTCGTCTGCACAAAAAATATCACTTTTGTTTTTAAGGATTACAAAATAACTGATTTTGTTTACACCACTGTGCTTATATTAGACACATAATGTTGTATCGAATCACAACCTAAAGGCAATGAACACTCTTGAACAACTTGATGTTGTCAGCAAATAAGAGCAGTTTAACGGTTGTTTTTTTTTTTTACAGATGACGATATATCATTTATAAAAATTAAAAACAACACAGGACCCAGAATTGATCCGTGGGGTACGCCTGATATTGAGATAAACTCTTTAGAATAACTGTCAGTGACCCGAATACTATGATTGAAAAGACAGACAACTATTTAACAGTTACACACACATGTTATCTGTTATATGTTATTTGTTTTTGAAAATGTGTTCAACAAAAAAAATCTTTTCGTAGAAAGTGGTTGATTAGTGATAATATTGTTTGTGGGTTGGACCGTTTTTTTTCTTGTGAATGTGTATGCGCTTTGTATTTGAAAGTGCTTTCAACAAAGGAGATCTCTGCGTAGAAGGTGGTTGAGAGTGGCTGTGTGGGTATATATAGGGTGCTTGAGAAATAAACCAGTTAGCTGAGTTTGAGACGTTCCCTTCTGTACTGAGAGTTACTGTGCAGGCGAGCTGGTGGACGATCTTAATGAAAATAACCTTAAGTCAAGGATCGAAGAAGGGACACAAAACCGTCTCTAAACACAGCTGCAAAAAGTATTTCCACACAATCCCTTTTAAGGGGGCACCCCACCCACACCGTTGACACCAACAACCGTCAACCCCACAGTCAAGTCAAGTGGACCCGGCCCAAGCTCCGATACAGCCTAACAATACATCGGCGAACACAGTGGCCTCGAAAGCTAGATACAAAGGAAGGACCGTATCTCCGGGTCCATCACAAGCGAGGGCACACTTATACAATTGCCAGCGCTAGGTATGCGAATCGTCTGTTTTCAACACTCTTTTGAACGGGTCTCTTTCTTTACCAAGAACTCCGGTCTTCATCCAGTCCGGGATACAATTCGTACACTCATCAAGGTGTTTGACAATTACGGAATTGGACGATTTTGACACCACCGCCTTTTTGTGTTCTCCTGTGTCTGTTCCTTTGACTAAAAGTTGTTTTCCTTCTCTGCAGCACAGTTTCAGGTGTTAAAAGACATGAATAACTAAAACAAGACATACCAAAATTATTATGACTCTTCGCTCTAACGCAGATTCTTTTGGAATATCTTTTATACTGTTAAATGTATCGACGAATGAAACTGCTTATCCACGGATGCTGTAAATAGTAAAGAGGTGTGGGGTTTTCTTGACAATATTTTTGTCCCTAAAGTAAGCGTGTACTTTCAAAACACCTACACAACTGCTTTGGCCTCACGGCTAGTGGCAGTATGTTAAAATAAATAAATACATCACCATGCCTTGCATTGACACACAAAACATGAACAGAGCAAAGACAGCGTTTATGTTGTTTTGCTGTGTTGTCGAATTCTCGGTTTATATCACGTGATTTAGGCGTTGATCGCTGTTTCGTAGCCGATTTTCCCGTCAAGAGAAGCCTAAATTGGCGTTCTTTCCGAAAACAGCGTTTTGTCGCAATCACTTCAATCGTCTCCGGTTGTAACAAAGATAGCCCAACAACTAAGACCGCCGATTTGTTTTTGTTGTTTTCAGTTGATTCGAAGAAGGGTAAAAACGCCCCGGAGTTGTAGGCACCAGGTGGGATATGCTTATGATCTGCGCCATTATGGACAAGTAATCATGTACTTTCGAGGCTAGCGTACACGTGCAAGACGAGATTAAGCGTATTGTTTTCGTCCAAGAGTGTCACGCAGTGTATAGCATTGTCCGAAGGCCGTTCACTCGATTGCCCAAACGCAGAGCGATTAACGGCCGCTATACCACCGCTCGGTCTCTTGTTACTCTGATCCGGGACTTCTTATTTCCTGTCAACAAAACCGAAACAGGTGACTGCCGAAAAGTTTGCGTTGCAGGCGGTTTACTTTATTTTAGAGGTTTTACGCTGCTTCCAAAATTACGTGTTCAAATATTCCGCAAAGAATGTTCGCCGATGTTGATTTCATTGCATTACCGGACGGATGAATTTCGACCTGTTTTCGTTTTCGCTAGTACATAGTGCAGTAGCGTCGCTTTGGTCTCGACGGAGGAACCGATTACTTGAAACAAAGAAGAGTGCAAAAAAAGACGACTCACCGTCCCGCCGCGGTTTTGTACGTCCTGCTTACGCTTTCATCCGAGGGCCAGACTCAGAGACTCCCGTTCATTCGAAGGAATATCCCACACGCGCTTTACGTTCTTCTACCTCACCAGCCCCTTTCTGGCTCTACCTCGGATCTTTTCTGAGGAGCGATTGTTTGGCGTGAGATTGAAAGTCGTCTCCCGCAGAGAGGGGAAGTTTTTTTGTTTTGTCATTGGTTGGACGATTTTGGTTGCATGTGGCTATGACGGTAGCAACAAATATGTATACCTGTTATTTTTGTCAATCATCAGAATCGTAATTTGTACATTTTTATTTATTTTGCGTTTTAGCGGAATGTGCCTACTTTATTTTTAAAGTGGTTGTCTTTTATATATACATTATACGTGACTTTATATACTTTTCGATTTTAGTTTTGTGACAGTGCTGAAGCACTTCTGTTATCATTTCGGGGTGGCGGCTTTAAAATATTTGTGAATCGAAGAATACAACTTCCACTATTTCCATAATACGTCCGTGCCTTCGCTAACACGACCGAAAAAGGTATGTTGTATTTTCTGTGGCTCGGTATGTGTATGATACTCAGTTAGTTAAAATGTTCGTGGGCTCAAATGAAGCGTTTTAGCTGCCGATAGACGCAAGTACAGAGCACGCCAAAATGATCGCGAACAAAGGATTGCCAGTTTTGTTTTCTCACAACTGTATATTTGTAACACAAATTATCATCGGTACGACATGTCCTCGTCCTCGTCATAGACGTAGGTGTTCTAATTCTTTGGTTATCGCTAAAACCTACCAGTGAAATGCAAAAGGAAACCACCTGGTGTTCGCGTTAATTGTGTCCCGCGGTGTTCAATACCGCCTTTTCGGAGCTAAGGTCAACGAGCTTCGTTTTATTTGTTGGGTTCGGCCCTATGCTAGCTCTAGCTTGTCTGCGACTGGTTCGTGTTTGTAGTGACCTGAGTGTTGGCGTCAGGTTTTGTCCTTGTGACTTCCCAACCGCGCGCCACGTCAGATTGTTGCGACTCTAGTGTAACTGTTTGACAAGAATCGCCTAACGAAGCCGACTGAGCTCAAAGCTAATGCCAACGCTCACGAAACCGTAAGAAGCGCAGTGAATTGAATTTTGTTTACGAAAGACAAAATTATTTCATTGATTTATACGATTTAGATTCATTCAGTAATTTAAAAGTCAGCACCAATTGAGTGTAGCTGATTAGATATTTTATTTTTCTTGCAGGTAGTATTTACCTATCAATGTTACTTTTGAAAATTTAATGTTGTATTGATACTCAAAGGTGAATGAATATGTAATTCAAATACTAGGACGCTGAGAAAGTTACTGACTGAGTAGCCAAATTTGCGACCCAAGGGTGGTGTGTTTTGCTTTATTGCTTCGGTGAAGATTATTCCAGTATGACTGTCACAATGCATGGGCCTATTGCTAACGCCAGTTTCTTTTGTGTCGAGCGAATTGATCATCCGGGATGTTTGGCCTCCCGATACGTTCCGGCGTTACCACATGCTAGGTGCACGGCGTCCTAACCTGACCGACCGACACTATGCGTCGTGTATCCGTAAGCTGACAGTGCGTTGAAATCTCCGTACCAGTTGGCCCTTTCTTACGACCATCTTTCTCCACGTAATCGCGCTTCCACCCACACCGACGCCTAGATGGTAGGCTCAGGTGATGAAAGGCAGGTAATAAATTGATCCGACGAGCGTGGAGTTCTCACCGCACTGTCAGCTTATGGGTGGAAGGAGTATAGTGCCAACGCGGGCAACGTGGCCGTGACCGGCGAGCGTAATCGTTTCGTTACTTCGGCCCATGTGACGACTTGTCTTCAGTGGGCTTTTCGACCTGGAATTTAGACGCGTATTTTCACCACGCTTAGCTGGAGGAATGAGCGAGTTGATAACATACCGTATTTTCCGGACTATAGTCCGAGGACTATACATGTTTAAAAGTTGAAAATTCACCCGATGCGGACTATCTACAGGTGCGGACTATGCAATGATTTTTTTTCTAGATCATTCACTGTGACAAGTCCTGAAGGATTTTATGAGTAACGGACTATATTATTGTTGATTTAAGTACGATAAAGCTTCTTTGCGAGCTAATACGGTAGGTATTTGTCAAGGTGTGCTGTGTATGATACTTTTTTACGTTCGGACTAGGCACTAAGTGCGGACTACGCACGGGGTGCGGATTATGTACCGGGTGCGGACTATCTAAGTAACGACTTTTATTTTTGACCCCAAATTTTCCCCTGCGGACTATGCACAGGGTGCGGACCATAGTGCGGAAAATACGGTACTCGTAACACTTGGCGTTAAGTCATCCGACCGATAATAATGTTTGACGATGTTTTATGGTGACTTTCGTCTAGGCGTGGAAACAAAAGACAGCTCGCGGGCATGTCGGGTTCTGCCTGTGGGCAGTCCCCCATTATTTTTCAGAGCGCGAGTTGCGCTTCATTTTGGGTAGAAGGAAGTTTATTCTGACCCGCCAAAGTCATTAACGGGTCCCTAGAAACACGCTAGTGAACAAGACGCGTTGCATAGTATGTTTCATATTTGCAGGAAGCAAGCTTTGTTCGGCTGGCAGACAAAAAGTTATGTTTGTCGCGCTGGTGGGACTCGATTTTTTTATTTTGTTTGTCGGGGACAGGTGGTCTTTAATGCAGATGAGTTTCGCAATATCGAAAGCTGCTCGTAGCTTGAGAGGGATATAGGTTTTTTTTAGACATTCTTTACACTTGAAAATACATGCGGTGTTCGGTCGTCTATGCAGCCTAAGCAGCCTTACAACATTTTTTTCTGTTAAAATAATGACGTGCTTTCAGTATAGACTATAGAGCAGTACGTTTGCGAACTTGGCTGAATTGCCGGGAAGATTACATGTTCTGGAGCTTAGATTTATTAAATGCTTTGGTTCAGGGGAAGGGAGAGAGGAAGAACTTATTTCAAGAAATCACTTTTTATTCCCTCACGCGGGCGGCCTCTTTTTACACTACACTGCACAGACTTCAAGCACAGTAAGTTGCCGTGAGCGGAACTTTATCTGGGAGGGAGTTATTTTTTGTTAGCTCGCTACAAGATGCGCTGTCCCGTCTACTATTCAATGGTCGACGGGACATCTTCGTTGCGAATGTTGTCCAAAGATTAATTTAAGCTCTGGAGGTAACCGTCCCGTAGCTACGGAAACCCGTTTAATCGCGCGTAAGAGCCTCCATCTCTCACGGTCGGCTGCCCGTCGCGGCCAAGTGGATGGAAGTCAGTCAGAGCCACTCCTGTGGGATAGAGACAAAAGTGGGCGGAGGACGGCGAGGGCTCGCCCGGGCAAGGAAACGATTTCCGGTGGGTAAGATTGCTCGCTGCGCGAGACGGGAACGGAGATATCACGCATTGATGCACCGCTGGGAGATCGGCGCCGGCTTCCGGTTCCTGCGCACTCCCGCCGAGGAGAGAGAAGGGGAAATGGCCGGAGGGGGCTGAGGGACCCGTGAGACGCGGGTAGAGAAAATAAAGGCCCGATCGCTGAACCCTAATTTGGAAATCTATTGGAGGAGTTTTGGGGGGACGTTCGAGTGGTGTGGATAGAATGCTTGTTTCGGTTTATAGGTTCAAATGTGAACGCTGGTTTCTGCACAGTTATGAATTGTGTGTATCAAAGAGGGCGGCTAAGAAAGAGAATGTAGATCACACACACACACACACACACACACACACACACACACACACACACACACACACACACACACACACACACGCACACACACACGCACACGCACACGCACACACGCACACACACACACACACACACACACACACACACACACACACACACACACACACACACACACACACGCACACCCACATATATATATATATATATATATATATATATATATATATATATATATATATATATGGCAGAAAATCGACACTTCAGACGGTTGTTGGAGTTTTTAAAACATATTATTCGTAAAGTTCGTCGACGTTTCGTCCTGAGACAGACCTTTTTCAAGACTGGACAAGTCTTGAAAAAGGTCTGTCTCAGGCCGAAATGTCGACGAATTTACGAATAATAGGACCAATTCTAGCCATTGGCCAATGATTGGAAAAAACTGTGCTGCTTGTCACCTATCTCTGTTTTGAGATTTGTGTTTGTCCTTTGTACCGCTTGGTACCCTTCTCCAGAGATAATCATCGTCATTCTTGTCCAGCTCGCCTAAACCTTTGCATTAATTGTATTGTCATCATTACCTTCAAATGCAGTTCGTTCATCCTTGTTGGTTTTAGACTGGTGGCAGCTAATAAAACCTATTTGCTCCACTGACGTCTAACTCCTGCATAGTTAGCTCAGTTGGTAGAGCGTTCTATTGGAAATAGAAAAGTCCCTGGTTCGACACCAGGAACAGGCGGATTTTTTCGATCGCGCACCAGTTACCTAGCTGTGTTTGGGGATTTGTGTTTGTCCTTTGTCCCCCTTGTTCCCCTTCTCCAGAATTAATTTCACCATTCTTGTCCAACTCGCTTGCACCTTCGCATTGAATTGCATTAAAATCATTACCTTTAAATGCAAGCCTTTCACCCATGTTAGCTATTAGACTGGTGGCAGCTGATAAAAGCTGTTTGCTCTACTGACGTCTAACCCCTGGTTAGCGCAGTTGGTAGAGCGCTCCACTGGAAATGGAGAGCGGAGAACCGGCACCTCTCCACCAGAAATGGAGAGGTTCTGGATTCGATGCCCGGACCAGGCGGATTTTTCGGTCGCGCACCAGTCACCTAGCTGAGTTTGTAGATTTGTGTTTGTCCATTTTCCCTCTTGCTCCCCGTCTCCAGAGATTATTTTCGTCATTCTTGTCCAGCTCGCTTGCACCTTTGCATTTAATGGCATTAAAAGAGCGTAAGAGCTGCGCTCTAAAAGAGTCTAGAAGCAAAACAATTGAGCCTAACAAAGAACGCAGATTCAACAAAGCCTAAGAAAGAAAGCATTTAACGCCCTCCTGCAATTGTTAATATAGGTCAGAGGAAATCACTTTCGGATACGGCACTGCATACATTTCGTAAATGTCCTTGTCACCAGCCTTCACCCCCGCGAATACGCGAGCACGGCGCAACCTCAGGCCCGTTATTAAATGCTGAGACCCGGATGGAGAACGGCCGGCTTAATATATGGCGCAGCTGTACCTCGGGTAGAGAAAAAAAAAGCTTTGTGATTGCAAACAAGAATTGCGTAGATTAAGGCGAGGCAACTCTAACCGTTCTATGCTCCGATGAGAAGAAAAAAAAAGTATCATTGCATATTTAAATTATGTCTAGGTCTCGCGACGTTTTTCACTTTTTCTTCGGCAGAAGAAAGCTCAGCTGGGTGTGTTTAACTGTTTCCATAAAGTCTCTCGAGTTCATTTTATATGCGTGTTTGTCCGGAGAATAAGAGAGCGGTGAGATGGATGACGGTGGGTTCTAGTTTTGTCGTTTTGGGCGTCTCGTGTCGCTGCGTTGGAGCGAGGTGTCGCCTAGCCAAAGAGTGCTAGGATTTATGGCTACTCGGGGAAGGGAAGGGGGAGGGGGGAGGGGGCAGCCAGTGGGCCTATTTGGGTCACTCGGCGCGTTCATAATTCGCCAGAGCCTTGGTAACGCTGCGAAGGCAAAGAAAACAACAATTTATGCAAATAGCTTTAGCAGAGCTGGTCGGTTCACTTGCTACGCAAACAAGGCCGTCGTTTTTAAAACAACACCGCGGACGTTCTAACGCCACGCAGTCAGACAAACATTTTCTGAAATTACACTTTCATAAATCATATTGTTCTTTTTAAATCATTAAATACAATTTTTTGCTGGTCGCTGTGCCCGACCACTTTCACGACTGCGTCAGCAACACTGAGGTACATAAGGAGGCCGTCACGTCTGTTTTGCAAGGCAACCGTTGTGTGGCTGTATACACCAAATTTCAAAACTAAGAAAGAAAAGTAACACAAACTAAGAGAAGTACTTGAAACTCATTGGCAAAAATTTAAAACTAACATCCTTGAAGCTTCCCAGCAACTGTGGAAGGTTTTCTAATAACCTTTGCTACGTTTGGTAGCGAAAGGTTTGTTGCCACATCGTGGTTTCCAGAAAGTTCGTTAAAAAATTATAACTAATGTTTAGTGAAAGGTGTGTTGCTACTTCGTGGTTTCTCAGAAAGTTTATTTAAAAAATGTAAAACTAATATTTGGTGCATGCTGTTTCTTCTCTGTTCTTTCTGCCCGTTCTCCTCCGTTTGCATTCCAAACGTATTCAAATGAGGAGGCCCACCTCGCCGGGCTCCAGATAAGAACGTTCTTTATGCCTCACCTCAACGTACCGCTACTGCCTATCTTTCCTCACTTTCTCATCGCAGGCATTCTGAAACTGCTCTTGTTTTTCGTGCGTTGATAGCGCGAGTGGTGGGAGAAGAAGGAAGACTATATTAAGGCGCGAGAAACCCCAAGCGTTGCTGTATATTCTCTGGTCGGGGATGAACTCGCTTTATAAGTCTCCGAGAGATGTAATCATGTTTTAAGCCTGTGTTTACTTCCCCTGCAGACAAACTCACCCCTTCCCTAATGCGCTCTCGCTTTTTCTATTTTGTGTGAATGTTTTATTCCCGTATCAGTCGCTCGCTTGAGCATGCATTCACAGCAGAAATATATATTCAAGAAAGAAACGAAAGAGCAAGCTAGTTGAGAAATATAAAAGCCACAAAATACGCTTTACGGAAGGGTTCGCGATGGCTACTGCTCGGGATAAAATTGTCTGGATATTATTGTTTTAAGATGCAGTTCCTCAGAAGCGTATACACCTCATAAAAGTCGAGTGCCGTTGTGTGAAGCTTGGAGCTCTTTTTTGTCCGAAGTTTCTGCGAAACCTATTGATCTGAGCTTATTTTAGCCGAACGACGTTGTAACATTGCCTAAAATAAACATATTATTATACGAAACACAATAGTTTTTGTAGGAATGATTTTATTTAGAGTTAGATACTGATAAATACCATATGTGTATTACTGTACCAAACTTGTATATTATACACCATTGTTTATGTAATTTCTCTTTGTTCGGTTCTATCTCGGTACCTTTCCCTTCAGCGTTGATGTTTTTTGACAGGCTGCCTTAGCATTTGTCTATCAAACATAATACTTTTCTTTCTATCTTTTTTTAGTTCCGAATTGATTGACGTTTTCTTAATGTATGATAAAGCTCATGTTATTTTTGCGCGCTTTTGAAGTCTTAGCATCACGAGCTTGACTGCATAATTCTGTGAAATTGTCCTTAAAGGCGTACTTGCTTTCATTCATAATAAAACTGCGTGATCTAGATTTTAGCTTAAAGTTGTCAGAAGGTATTTTAATTTAATAGTGCAATACAGTCTCTGTCGTGACACAGTAGGGGTGCATTTTTGTATGGCATCATCATCTACTACCATTTGTCGCAGAAATGGGGTGGTGAGAAGCTCGCCGTCTCATGGCATCACCCGTACCCTGACATTTTACAACTGAATGCGTCAGGCAGGGTCGTCGTTAATTGCAGGCTATCGGACAAACTACGTGTAAACCAGATTTTTGTGACAAGTTTGGCCTATCGATCTCCACATTTACTTACTTTTTCTTCATTGGAGACCCCACGCAGACTCTTCCCCGCATGGCGGAGTACAACAGCCTCCTCCAGGTGGAGCAAGGCGACCAACTGTTGCGGCCTCATTGGTCCAATGCAGGTACCGACACACTGCAGGTATTCAGTCTTCCGCAAGATGGTGGCATGCATTGTTGAGTGAAAGATAAGTAAAACGCTCGAAATTATCCTGAGTACCTTACTATGTAGTAAAAGTCTAATCTCAGTTTCGCAAAAGATAGGAAGTTTTTTTTTTGGTAGACAGCGCGACACATCATTTGGCGAAACACGCGACGTCTGATCTGAGGTCTCATGGAACAAAACTCCGCTGCCTGACGACGTTAATCAGTGCACGGCCGCACAAGCATCTACTTCGGCTTCCCGATGCGTGCGACGGTTTGTGAGGTCAATTAGCGAAAGTTTAGTGCAAAATCTGCGAAGCACGATGTCTAAAAGCGAGTTTAGGGAGCGAAGGCTGGCGCCGACACGTCACCTCCGCCACCAAAATTCGCAATATTAAAAACAAGGGCCGCGAGGTGGCGTGGGAAACGTTTTGGAGCAGAGTTTTGTGAAACGTGCGCACGTCTTTCAAGTCGTTAACGACGTCACTTTTTTACGCGTTGTGTTGTTTGTTTATGGGGATTTGTGCTACTAAGTGCTCTCATGAACAGCAGTTAAGGATTTCTGGATTTTGTTTTTACCGAAATATTCTACCTTGTTTTCACTCATGAAGCGTGGTTGATATTTGCGGAGGATTTTAGCAGCTCACTTTGCTGTACGCTTGTTTAAACAAAGGTGATGTTTGTCTTCTTTTTTTTTAAATGGCGTCCGATGTCTGTACTTTAGAGTCGCAGTTTGGTGAGAGAGGTGACCGCATTAACGGGTGCAATTTAATATACGCCACGCAGTACGCAGGACGGGCAGGAATTAGATTTGGATTGATGGTGTCTTAGATTGGAGAACAATGCTTAGCTCAACGAACTTTTAAGCTGTGGTGCTTTATGCATGCTTGATCGCCGATTCTGAATCTGATTCAGTTAACCTTCGGCTCGATTAAGCTAGAAACAATAAATTTGTTTTAGAGCGCAGCTCTTAGGCGCCCGTTTCCGGCTATGAGCGGCGTCGCCGTTGGCGTCGAGCGTAAACACGTCAAGGATCCCGTGACTCGCCAACGGTCACGTGACCCCCAAGGTCACGTGACCCCCTCAGTAATTACGTGACCCTCCTAGTTCACCTGACCCCCAAGGTCAGGTGATCTCTCTAGGTTACGTGACCCCCAAGGTCATGTGACTCCCCGGTCACGTGACCCTCGGCCACGTGACCCCAACCCTCGAGGCTCGTGACCCCCTGGTCACATGACCCCCTCTCAAGAGCTGCGCTCTAATTCGGTGTTACAGGGAGTTGTAAACGACTTTTCTATATACAGCATATTGTGATCTCTACAAAGCATCGTTTGAATCTTTTTTTCCTCGTTTCTCTTTCCGATTAATATAAAAAAGAAAAACTATGATATTACTATTATGTTTACACCTTAATACCATTTTAAAAATTCAGATTTGCCAAGCGTAGTTTAATTTATAGAGTGCGTCTTGGGTAGATCTCGATGAAATTTGCCATCTGAGTGAACATGCACTCTCTCAGATGGTTCGTAAAGTTTGCATTTCCTTTTCAACACCCTTAATGAGGTGAAGCAGCCTTTCTAGTCTCCGAGTTTCAGAAAATCGACTCTAGCTTGAGATTAATAAGAAGAAACCAGCGCATATTCAAAGCCCCTGATTATCTTCCCCTCTCTTAGCATGGCAGATGTGATCCAAGACCGTGGACCAGCACGAAGCGCCAACTGGTGACGAGTGCTGCGTCAGCTTTTGGCTGGGATTTGTGTTCACTCAGTGAGGACACGAGTAAAAGTCGAACGCTGTTTCCTATGTAGAAAATTGATCACTACGACCTTCTATGTAGCAGGTTATAAATGATCACAGATGAGAAGGCCAATCAAACACAACACAGACAACTGGCAGTTTCGTTTTATGCGGAATTTGTTAAATCCTGCCCCGCATCGCGTGTTAGTACGCGACGCAGTGAGACGTGTCCAAGGAAGCGTCGTCAGGATTACTCCAGCAGTAGTCTCCCTGATGTGCTTTTCCACTCGCCGGCCGCCCAGACTGTTGATGACCTTCGACCGTGCAGTTTAGGTAAAGCTACAGGAAAAACCCTTTGTAAGCTGGTCGTCTGCGTCATAAAACTCATTTAGTTTAATTAAAAAAAAGAAAGGCGAATTCGAGCAACTTAATTTTGAATTCACTCACTGATATATTATAGGCCTGAATGATGAAGTTTGGGGGCGCATCAAAAATCAGGAAAGGCAAACTAAACCATGGCTTGGTGTGGTAATTAATAAACGAAATGACGGATAGACATATTTGGACAGGGGGCTTCGGGGCATACTGTCAAGGACCAAATCAACAGTAACATTGGAGTGTTCTAAATATCTGTGCGCAAAACTGAGGAGGCACATTAGACATCCATCTTACGGACAGAAGTGCACCCTCTCGCACATGCGTCACTTTATGAAAAGCTATGAAGATGAATTCTACTTCGTTCAGGAATGTACGACTTGGGAGTTACTGGACTTCCTAGATTGAAGGCGGTTATAACGACTTTCCTGCGTCGACTCCAACGATTAAAATTGTCATCTTTCTGAATCACACTTCGTGGAGGCTATGATTTCAGTGGTCTTTCGGTTTATGTTCAGCACTGTTTCGCGTACTCTCATCAGGCCACAAAGAAGAGTCATTAAAAATGGCGCCTATGTCCATATCTCAGGAATTTTACGACGGCTTTGAGTTTAATGCCGGAAGACTCGTCATGGGTCTCCATCTTGCCGCCTGCTTAGCAGAAACGAACGAGAGCAATTCAAAGGTATCTCGGCCAATTGCTTCCATCGTCCGTGAGAGACTCCCTTCCGGTGAAGGCGCAGCCGAGGGGCAATCGTCGGCGGTACTTACGGGCAAAGACCTTCGCCGGTGGCTTTTATTTGCGGCCGTAAAAGGTTTGACTTCTCAGTCGAGAGATCGGCCCCGGGGACTAATGCGGACAGGACGGCATCGTCCATCTCTCAAGTGTCTCGCTTGGAATTCTTCCGAGTACATTCTATTGTCTTGGCTCGAGTGCGCTTCAAACTTCAACAAAAACTGAGCTTGCACCGTTCATGACAATTACTGCTTTTTCCCAAAAAGGTAGTTAGCAATGCAACGATATATGTTTTCATTAAGGTTAAGGAAGCTCAGTTTGTGGAGCAGCAAGGGGTGGCTTTATCAGATGCATTGCCCAAATCGAGAAAGATGGCGTGCGTTTTTCCTCTCCCCTCAGAAGTTAAAACCAAGTCAAGATAACGTTTTATTAACCGTGTGGCTCATGCCTGGTCCTTTCTAAATTCATGTTGAGCAGATGAAATATATTTATTCTTATTTAGACGTCTCACAACATTGCTATATACTATATCGTCTAAGATCTTGCAACGTATGCAGCTAAATGGGATGTGGCGATAATTTTATACATTGTGTTTTGTTCCGTGCTTTTGGAGTGGGTTAACTCACGAATCTTTAACTGAGTCTGGGGTGCACTTGGCTCTTATTACCTACGAAAATAATCTCTAAATAGCGCGATACAATGAACACACACAATTTTTTAAACTCTGGCTGACAAACCATCGGAACCTACAGAGTTTTTAACATCAGGCTCATTTAAGCCCCTCTTTATCGTCTCTACACCTATGATGGCAGAAGGCGCATGATTAACAGTTTTTTCATTGAGAGGTGGGTAAGATTGAGTTCTGACGCCAGAGGCAGAACCAAACTGGAAGTACCTATTAATGCAGTTTGACTTTTGTAACTTTCTTCTATTACATACATCTTCAAGACATACATATCTGGAATTGCCACGTTCTCCTTATCTGTCTTTCTGGGGTATATTCCAAATTCTTCGCTACTAAGTCACCTGCTCATCAGACGGTTTATCGAAATAATCGCGCTTTGCAAAGATAACAGCTTCCTTCTCAAAATTTGCAGCTGCTGTATGTATGTGTGTGGTTTGTAATTTTGATAACCACGTTTGCGCTTTTGTATAACCTTTTTTACGTTTTTTTTAAATATTATTTTAATATATTTCGTCGAGATTTTCCTAAGCCCTTCAACCGGTATGGTTGTTTTTCTCCAAACACGAAGGTTGATCCCTCCCATAAACTCAGTGCAAAACAAAAAAATATCAAAAGGAGGAAAAAAAAAAGGAAGGAGGGAGAAGGCACCGGAAGTCACGGACATTAAAGTCCGCTAATTTCCAGCAGTGCAGGCTCCTCCCTAATCCCTTTTAAGGGGGAGCACTAACCCTCGTCTCTTGAGGGATACATCCCTCTACTCGTTCCTGAGCGATTTGATAACTTTCATTTCATCTTTTTTTTCCTCTTTTAGTATCTTTCGAGCTTACATTTTTTATATACATTAATGTTAGTCCTGATGGCTCATTACGGCGCTTTCAGCTTTGTTACGAGAAATACAGTAATGGCGGCCTTGATCGTCTAATGAGTTGCGTATTGATTGGTTTTCGCGCAATTTGTATAGTTTAATAAAAAACATTGATACGAAAGTGAACTTTTATTGCAATTAAAAATACACATTTATTGTGTGTTCTTATTTTAGTCGCTTTTAATTCATTTTTTTAATAAAAAACATTGATACGAAAGTGAACTTTTATTGCAATTAAAAATACACATTTATTGTGTGTTTTTGTTTTAGTCGCTTTTAATTCATTTTTTTCAATATCTTGATTTTGTTGTGCATCTTGCCTCGTGCAACTGCCGATTCCCCAGAGTAAAAATGGGTTCAAAATTTCGTCTAAAAGCCTAAAGAGCTTTTTGTTTTCAAAATTTTGAAATTCGTTTTACTTTTATTGTACTTGCATTATCGAAGCAGGGTGGCCACTAAGTTAACTGGAAATCAATATCAGGAACGCACAAAACCTCAGAGTAATAGAATATAATAACAAATCAAACACCGAAAGAAAGTCAAACTGCGCTGCTGCAGCTTTTTTTTTTTTTAGACCTCCTGCATCTGCTTTTGCTCCCTACAAAATAAAAATAAAACTGATTTGATGTGAAGGGTCAGGGGTCGGGGCGTCGTATTTGTTGCGCGTTTGGTATTGTTTTGAAGTATCAAGCAACGATAAAAGAAATCAGAGAGGATCAAATTAAGCATACATTTTATGGCGTTTTTGATTTTTCTATTTAGAAACAGAAAACAGTATTCTCATGATTTTTTTTTGTGTTCCCCGCTATCAGAGTTAAATGTTTGGGTCTGAAGTTCTGGTTCGGGAATGCATTTACATTGTTTCAATGTTTTCATGCGTGGTGATCTTTTAACGTAACATTGTGTGGTCGCCCGTTAAGTTGACTTCTTCGCGCGTCTTTGCGGGACTACGGTACTTTGAACGCGTCTCCGAATAGTGTGTTTATCGCGTCCAAAAAAAGTGCTCCTTTAATTTCCTCCTGGTGACATCATACACGTGTCATGCTGCTGCCGGTCATGATCCTGGTGGCGTCCCAATAACTGTGGTGGATGTGGCAGACGCCTGTTCTGCTGCAGGTCGCTCTCCGGTGTGGCAGTCCACGGAAGCTTCGACAGCCAGAAGTTGAGACGCCGCGAAGACGGCGACACTAGCGTTCATTTCTGCTTTTCGCCAGCATTTCAACGACCAACCGCCAGGATCGCCACATCCAACTGCATGACACTTCGGCTTCTAGGACATCATTTGTTGCCGCTTCGGGAGCAGCAAGGCACCAGTCGGAGATGCGCTACAGGCACCTAATGCAACACTTTTCGAATGCCTCGTGTTCCTTTCGAATGACTAATGAGCGTCATCTTGCGAGGCTGACGTCCCTTTTCTTCTGTTAACTCAGCTTTGGTTTAAGATCATGTTTTCCGAGACTCGTTTCGGGGTTTGTGAAAAAATGAAATTGCGACCTTGTTGCGGCGGTACGCTGGCTTGCCGCATCCTTTGTGCCGACGAAACGTGCTGGAAGTTCGTAACGACTTTTTCGAGCCGCTGTCACTGACAGGGGCCCGACATTCTCGGGAATTCTCGTAGGCGACATTTATTTTTGGTGGGAATCCCGAAAGTTTGTTACAAATAAACTGTTCTTCGAAAAAAACTTCAAGTTACTTACCCCATTCCAAAACAGTATTCTAGCGAAGTATGCGGAGTGGAAATATATTAAACGTAAACTTTTGTGAGAAATCATTCCGGCTGGGAAAACAATAAATAAATACATAAATAGCGTTAACTTTACTTCCGTAGCCGAGAACTACTTCTGTTATTGTCTTATTGGAATCGTAAAAATAAGAATATCGCCCCCATACGACCTTTTGCCGTGACTTCTCTGGGAATAAATAGAGGTTTGTCAGCGCTGTGGAGTGTCGTTCCTTAGGACTAATCAAAATCGTGCGAAATAATTGAAATAAATATATATTTAGTCAATAAGCATGATTCTGTGGAATTTTGTCGGAAATTAAGTTCCGATTGCCGTATTTCCGAGTTTATTTGAAGTTCTAAGCTAAGGAAACCTCGACTCGGGTAGTTGTCTAGAGTCCCGAAAGATCACGTGAGCAAGTCAATGATAAAATTCGCTGATTCTTGCCTCATCTCCAATGTAAATTACACACCTGATTTCTGAATTTGTTTCACAAAGGGGCTCGTGGTGAATGCCGTGTCTTGTGGCGCATTTGGCGCGCTGCCTTCATTTCCGAAAGTCGTAATCGTAATTTTATTCCGCTGGATTGTCCTCATCGTATGCTTAGTTGCTACTCTGTTAAACGGTGAAATTATTTGTACCTCAATTTCATTTTTCTAAGCGAACAGAACCAACATTAGATCCTACCTGTCCCATCTTTGGGATAACTGTATCACGGCTTGTAGAAGCTGTGAGGCTTCCTCAGATTTCACTGCTGTCTCGAACACTGCTGCAACGAAGGCTAACTTCATCTACCCGATGGTTACTTTCCTGCAGATGGACGCGCGCTGCCACAAAACCAGCGTCAACGGACGTTTTCCAACGGCATTGCGGTCTTCTCGGACGTGAAGCGTGCCGAGGACGGCGGCTCGCACAGTTGCGTCATTCAAGATCCCGACGGAGGCAGCACCAAAAGACAGCCTCAGTTGTTCGCAGTCCGGACAGACGAGACATCGCCTGTGATTTATCGCCTCTCCAACCCACAGGCTTCTTCAGATAATTGTTTTTATGAGAACCGCTGTACAGCGGTGTCAAGTAGTCGGCAAGAATACGTTACTCGCATTTGGTGTGTATTTGGGCGGTTATCCCGCGGTATGATTGTTTTTAGAGCGCAGCTGTTAGGCGCCCGTTTCCGCGTTGAGGGGCGCCGGCGTCGGCGGCGGCGCAACCGCGCGCGTTGCAGCGATGGGACGTCACAGTTTCCGCGCTAAACTTAGCGGGGAGACTGAACTGTTGTTGAAGTCACGTCGACGTCACTTTCCCCGCTAAGATGTAGCCGGCAACTTGACCCGGTAAATTGTAGCGGTGAAATTTTCGCTAAACTTCCCGCCAAATTTAGCCGTGAAATATTTCGTCCGCTAAATTTCTCGCTATAAATTTAGCGGGAAATTTAACGAAACATTTACCGCTAAATGGGAACGAAGGAGGAGAGGAGGAGAAGAGGAGAGGAGAGGCATACCCTCCTCTCCGTAATCCCCCCTTCTCCTCCTCAAGAGCTGCAGCTCTAATTTCGCATTAAAGACGGTTGTAAACGTCTTTCATTTTTTTGGTCTGAATATCAGCGTGGAACGACGCCTAAATGAAAATCTGCGCGTGTAAGCGACCCGATTTTTTATTTTAACGATTCAGAGATCATTTTGTAGAGGAATCGCCCCCAGGAGTGGGCGCCCTGCCAACTTTCTGGGGGATGGCAATGGGCCTGATTATTACTGTGCCATGTCCACTCCTTCCGCTAATGACATCTGAGAGCGACAGCTGTACCCCTGCGCTGGTTAGGGAGGCGAGAAAGGGAATCCGCTTGAACACAATCCTCGTTGGGTTAGGCAAAGAATCGGGAAGAGGGGCATATGGCGATTCGGTGGCCTGGTTCCTTGCTCTGTCTAGGAAAAAAAAAGAAAAGGGGGAAAAGGAAACAGAGTGTGATGGGGCTGAAGGTGCTTGCGTTCCACTTCGCTGTAATTTGTAGCACGGTGAGCCGGGTGGTCGAGAAAGGGCTGAACAGTTTGCTTCGAGAACGGAAATTTCGTTTTACGGAGATTGGATGTCAGTACATATTAGCGCCGCCACCCCGCAAAAAAAAAAACTTCCTGAGCGAAACGACGGTTTTCACTATGAGGCGTCCAGAGGGTTTCTTCTCGAGTTCTTTCTTCAGACGATGGACACCTCAATGATTTATTCGCAATATCAGTGTCTAGTGCTAGACAACGATAATCGAGCCTGTTCGGACTGAATAATTTCATTGGCCTTGTTGAAGTGCGTGGCACTCGTCTACTTTGCCCATTACCGACAGCAAATGACTTCTACCTAGACAGAACTTAGCCCGCGTGTAGTCGGGTGTCTTGTCCTTTTGTTTTTTGCGTAAACTTTCAGATTATTGCGTGCAGTTTGACGGTAGCCAAAAGTTGTTCAGCGAAAGCGGAGAGATTAGGGCTACAGCGGCGGCCACTGAAGTCAGCCGATTTGTAAAGCGCAGCTCTTAGGCACCCGCTTCCTTGTTGAGCGGTGTCACCGTCGGCGTCGACGTCGGCGTGACTGCGCGTTGCGTCATGGAACGTCTCCCCTCTAAAGTTAGCTGGGAAAACTTTTTCCCGCTTAATTAGGCGTGGAAATATTTTCGCTTAATTTAGCTGGGAAATGTCATCTCAAAATGGGGAGGAGAAGAGGAGAAGGGTAAGAGGAGGGTAGGAGGAGGAGGAGGGGCATACCCTCCCTCCGTACCCTCCCCCTTCCTCCTCAAGAGCTGCGCTCTAGTTTTGCATTACAGAGATTTGCAAACGTCTTTCATGTTTTTTTTTTTCCCGATTTCTTCTTTTTCACTTACAATTTGCAGGCCACCAGCGGTGCCGATTCTTCGACCATTTTACTCTCGAGTGCGGCATATTTGAACGTTTCACTATGGTGCCTAGAGGGCGTCTCCGACGAGTTGTGTTCACAGCCTCCCAACGAATGCTCCTCCGAGTTTTGCCTGATGACGTCAGTGAAGTTTCGCTGTTGTCGCCGGCCGCTATCCTGGCGCTGTTACAGTAGCAGTGGCGGGCAGACGCCTATTCTGCATCGGCTCTCTCTCCAGCTTCAAAGTCGACGAAAGATTCAGCGGCACGGAGTGCGGATTCGGGGCGACAGTGACACTCGCGATCGCCCGTACGTTTTTCTAGGAGTTGTAGCACCAACCCTAGGATCGCGACATCCGACAACGTGACACGTTGGCTTCCGTGACACCTTTTGATACCGCTCGGAACCACTTTTTGATGTATGGATGGGACACTAAACATAGCTAGTTCAAGACGCCTTCCAGAACAGTTTCGCCCGTTGCTAGTTTGCAAGTCGGAAGTACTTTTACCTTCCCCTCCAAGAGGCTCAGCGAAAGCGTCCTTCAAGCTAACGAACAGCTGCGACTAGTGACACTTTATTTTTATTTTGTGGCGTGTATGTATATATATATATATATATATATATATATATATATATATATATATATATATATATATATATATATATATATATATATATATATATACTTTTTGCGTCATTTGATGAGGTACGCGCCTTCTGCTTCGTCCGTCACGCCAAGTTTCATTTTTATACGTATCGATAGTTTTATTGAAAATAAAGTTCTTGCACAGGTTTCAAAACCACCATCTTCCCTCGGTGTTCGTTTGCTTCTATTTTTTTTTATTTTTTTAAATGACATCGGTTAACATTTGAATGCTTTTTTATTCTTTTTTAATTTAGTCTGCAATTTCTGTCGCTCGGAATTAGAATCTTGCAGTCACCCGGTCGTAGCAAAGTTGCGAAAAACTTTGGCGTTTCTCTTCTCGAATCGAATACGGAAATAGCATGGCTAAATTTTAGATGTATTTAAATTTATGCAAAGTTTCAATCGAAAACAAAATGCAAGTAAAACCCAACAAAATTGTTCAAAGCAAGGTTCCTGTTCCGGCAGCCATGCGAATTTTAAATGGCAGCGTTAAAATTCGATGTGAATATCTGAATACAGCTTCTTTTTTCTCCGTCTTCATTTTGTCGTTTTTTGTTATGCCTTCCTAGCTTTGATATTCTGGTGTTGGACTGACTTTTCTTTTAACAGCGAAACTGTAAATGGTGTCACATCCGCTGCGGCTGATGCAGCAACGTATTTCTTCAGCTCATCTATCAACCACTGGTCGGGTGTCGGGATGAGTGACAACAATATGATGACGTAGCTTGTAGCTCACGCCTCATTTGTTTTGCAATCAAAACACTCGATTTAGTCTAGAGTCTTCGAGGGGATGCCTGTATAGCGTTTAGGCGTGGCGTGTACGAGTATCTGCTGTCCAAAGTATCGTCTTTATTCTCCCCCGTAGAAGCAATTTGGCCAGTGCTCTACGACTGCCAACTGGAGGCTATGTAGTAGCGATTACGCGAATACACGACGGCCTACAAGACAGCCGCTGTCAACCTATTGTTGACTTATAATAAACGAAGTCTTTATTGCGTCTGTAATTTCGTTGAGAGGAACTTCGCATGTGCACTGTAGCGGGACGTGACTGGCCAGCCATAAGTTCGCGAGGTTTCGGGAACGTTTTCTTGACGTCCGATCCCAGAGCCACCAAGAAGAGGTCATCGAGCATTGTACCCAACTTTCTTGGAGATGAGAAGCGCAGTCGTAATTTATATTATATAAAACGATTGAAAAAAACAAATGAGGTGCAAACAAAAGACGCGTTCGAAAAACAAGAAATTTGTCGACGTAGAAAGCGTTTGCTTGACGTTCGTGTTTTTCTATTTCGGCCTTGTTTATTAGCGCTTTTTGTGCATCACGAACCAATTCCAATTGCAACCGCTGACCACGCCTGTTCTGCTGCTGAGGTTTCACTAGATATATATTTTTTTCTCTTTTAATTAGTATTAAAAAAAACTTACTTTTTGTTGGTACCCTTGCCTTATTCTTGTATACGTATCAAATTGGATTTTGGTCACCAGTGGGGACGGAAGACCGGACAGGGCGTAACTTTCTTTCTATTCTTTCTTTTCCTAACCACCCCAACTCAAAATTGTTCCCAACTTTCAACCGTTTCTAGGGTGTTTTTTTAAAGGCTTTGTGCCGAGTGTCATCCTCTTCATATCCTACTTTTCAGCACCGTTTTGAGGCGCGCCTAGTGCAACCTCGTAGCAACCTTGTTCACTTTAGTTGCACCAACTGGCTATAAAGAAATACATATGCAAAGAAACCATACTGCATAGAAAGTAATAGCGTCTTAGAAAATCTTAACACGTTTTACTGGAAGATGAAGATGTGCGTTCGTCAGACACGTGGGCAAGCACGCTTGAGCATAAGGTTATTACAAATCGGATATATTAAGACTCCGCCTTACCCTCAAGGGTACTTCGGCGAAATATGAGTTGAAGGGAAAAAAGCCACCTAAGGAACAATATCATCAATATTTCTCAAGCAATTGTATATACGTTTAAACAGTCGGAATTGAGCCCTAGTGGGCTTCTGGTGCCTCATCTGTAGATGATGATATTTAGCCAGTGCAGTACCACAGCCAGCCTGGGATCTTTAAAGTGCATCACGTTATGATGATACACGACTGCACGCCGGTACGATGCTCATCCAGATCGAAGCGGGCAGGGGTGGAGATGGAAACTAGCATCTCTGGGTTCTGCAGCCCCAGCTTTCACTGCACGGGCAACATGTTGTGTTGCGTTAATAAACGCAACAACCGATCTTCCCAATATTGTTTTACGAATCGCGATCAACTTCTAACACATCACCAAAGCTCTCTTCGCAGTAATGCAGCTGGCTTCTCAAGGCACGGAAATAATATCCTATCTCTGCTCATTAGACTTCTTACTTCAAGGGCTTAGTAAGTCGTTCTGGTTTGGAAAGCGGACTTCTTAACTAGTTATGGCACGCGGTTTTTTCGCTTAGGCGCTAAGACTAGGCTGTATTTGGGAAAGGAGGCAGGGAGACTTGAGCCGGGTAGCGGTGATTCTACTGTGTTTTGATGATGTTATAATCCGTGCCAACGCAGAAAAGCTTAGAGAGCGTTGACATTTTTCAGTTAGCGTAGATTGAAGTACACTGACTTGGTTATGCTTGCATACCCCGTGTCGACCTCAGCCCGTTGTCGCTGCGTGGGAACGGCTCGAGCGGTCGCATTACCCTTGGGGATTCGCGCTGTGTTGACGTGAATGGTTGGGTCATACCGAGTAAAGTCGCTTCGAAGCAGCTGGAGCCGGAGGAGGCACTCAGTAAATTCCGGAGACAGCTGTGTGTAAATAATCAGACTGTGGAGGTAGGCGGCAAATGAACGGAAGCCCGAAATTATAAAGAACGTATAAAGAACAGTATACTTTCTCAGTTTACTCTATACATTCAATTCATTTATTTATTGTATATATATATATACAAATTTCTAAATTATTTGGCACTGTTGCGCCTCCCAAACGCCAGTAGAGTCCCTAGCTCCTGGGCCGCGAAACGGCTCGAGTGACCGCTCTTTACGTTCCTTTCTCTATGTCTCCGACGTCCAGGCTCTCATGCGCACGCACGCGATCGTTCGAGAGCTCACGCCCCGTGCCCGTGGCACGCTCCTACCGGTCATTGCGGCGCATAACTGCGCACCCCGCTGGTCGCTAGCCACAACGTGTACTCAGAGGTACCCGAGGGCTCGGTTGTTGGACCGTTGCCTTTTCTAATTTATATTGAAGATGTGGCGTTGTGTGTAGATCAATCTCTAAAGGTGAGACTCTGCGGATGACTGCATTATTTATACCACAATCACTAAAAAGAAAAAAATCAAGACATCCTTAACCTATCTTTGCAAAATATACATCGTTGGTGTGAGAAATGGGAAATTAAAATAAACTACGAAAAGACAACAACCGTCGCTATTAGCAACAAGAAAACTTCTCTTTACTTCAAGCAAGCAATAAACAGCTACACCATTAATAAATAAAGCAACATGAAATACTTGAAAATTACGATAGCACATAACCTCAAGTGGGACACACACTTTACAAATGTTTGTTGTGATGCCTTTCGGGTACTAAGATTCTTGAGAAGGAAACTAACACGCTCTACTCCAGAAACTACACTTACCGCATATAAGACGCTTGTTAGACCTGCATTGGAATATACCAGCGTTGTGCGAAGTCCTCATCTAATGTACCTCTCGACCCAGTTAGAAAGGGTCCAGGCACTTGCAGCAAGGTGCGTTTTTCTAAATATTCTCGAAAATGCAGTGTCACCTTCATGTTGAATGACGCAGCACTAGAATCTCTTAAATCCAGACAATCAATCGCCGCACTAACATTTTTGTATTGTTGATACCATTGTAAAATTAACATAAATAGTGATAACTAGATAAAACATTCGCCTCTTTCGCTCAAAGAGAACTAATTACAAGAAAGTAATCAGATTGTTCCAAAGTAATAATAATATTGTTAGGAACTTTTTATTTCCTAGTGAAGTTGAAGACTGCAACCACCTACCAGAGCCTGTAGTAAATACCTTAACTGGCAAGTCATTTGCCAAAAGCCTTATATCACTAACTTAAGTGCGCCTGTCGATCTATCTTTTGTATTTTACAGTGTTTTTATATGATTTTTATGTTAATATGCAGCGCATTTGTTTGTGTTAGTTGGCACTCTTACGCAATGCGTGATAAAATGGCGCCTTTTGTTATAAGTAGATTAGTGCCTATCTCAGAACACTCTCTGTGGGGGAACGGGGATAGCCGCACCCTTTCATGGAGACAAGGATTGTAACAGCGAGGCACGAATCAAGCTAGGAGTGGGATAAGCTCTCAAAATGCTAGCAAATATTTCTCTGAAACTTGTAGGCTTTTCTAAGTATGGTGAAAAAAAGCAAGATACTGTATTTCAAATACTTTTGGTAGTAATCTGGTATCTTGCAAATACATTCTCACTCTTACTACTCTATATTAATTACATTCTTTAGTATCTTGTACTAATTATCTGGAATACATTTTTCAGTGTTTCAAAACATTGTCGCAGGAATTTTTTACGAATAGGAATCAGTGCACCCCAGCAACAGTTAAGCGATTGGAAACATAAAGCGGAAGTGACAAAACAAAAAAAGAAAAAAAACAAGCCAATCCCAAAGATGCAGGCGCAAAGCGCTAACAAAAGAACAAACAGAAGGATACGAGGAGAGGCCTCCAGAAGAAGAGACAAAGTGTTTTTTTTTTTATATCTGACCCCGTTACGTCAAGAATGCCAGTTTCTTTGGCTTGTCCGGTACTCCCGGGAACACTGTCTGTGGGGGAGCAGGGATAGCCCTACCCTTAAAAAGGGAAGCTAACTGTTACAATCCTTGCTGCTACAGTCCTTGTCTTCATAAAATTATGTAGGCAAGGATTGTAATAGCAAGGCACGAGATCAAGCCAGGAGAAGGATAAGCTCTCAAAATGCTAACGAAGAGTTCTCTCAAACTTCTAGGCTTTTCTAAGTGAAAAAAGTAGAGATATCGACAACCACGAGAAAGATAGAAGGGCTTCTTCGTGTCCCCCTGTGCCTTTCCTTTTACAATTCAGTCATCTTGGAATGTAGCTTTTGGGTAATCTACTTGCGTGTTTGTTCAACGTAAACTCCGGATAAGCTATATCGACTTCGGCACTTAGTAAATCAATCCGTCCAGGGTGCGCATAACAAAACCACCACAAGATGTGATAATCGGCGAAATGGCTATACGCAGAGCGACATCTTTTTGTTTTTTTTGTAAGATTCACCAGTATGCTACTACTCATTGTAGACTGCATGAAAAGGATCACTCCGATTTTGCATTCTTTGCTCCCCTTGCTTGCAAATATATCATTGTCACTCAAGTCAATAAAACGCAATGCAGAATTATCTTGAAATGTTATTAAATTACATTATTAAGTATTTCCACTTTATTCAAGGTATTTTGCAGGAAAAGTAACTTGAGATACTTTTTGGTGCAGGTTTTAGTAAGCTCTTTTAATTACAGTTGTCGAGTATTTCGTCCTACACTGGTTATGAGTGCATGACATCTTGTGTATGTTGCTAATGAATACTTTTGAGTGAAATTTATATTGCTCCACACCTGAATGGGTCATAAATGCACCTACAGTATTAATAAATAAATAGACAAAAAATTCGCTTACGTTTTTTGTAAATTTGAAAGTAAATACTAAAATGAATTTTCGAAATTATTGTTATATGATCACTAGCCCGAGCTAAGTGACTCGACTTAATGGTGAAGTAACATAATCTATAGTGGAAAGTGAATGTTGTAAAGGTTTCTTTGATTGCGCACAAGTGTCAGTCAACAAATATACTCACTGGAGTATTCACTCACTTGTTTGCTCTTCCATTTAACTGCCTATTTACTAGCGCATTACAAACCTATTAAATGACCCGTTCACTCAAATGTTTACGACCCTATCTTTAGTACAATGGTAATTCCCCTTCAACTGACCTTCCCATTCACTTTTTCTCACCAATGTGCCTACATTTTCATCTACCTTTTACAGACCAATTCACTCTCCTTGGTTTAGCGTTTTCGCTGATTTCAATATTGGCTTATTCACTGACCAATTCATCGCATCAACACTGAATAGTCCTCCAGCTGCATAAAGGCGTACCGGCAATACACGCTGGTAGCTCTGGCTGCCTCATTAAATCGGAGAGCACAGCAAGTTAAAAGTTACACGCGGAATATCCAAGGTAATGGCATTTGATGCTCGATAAACCTCCACATTTAAACTACACTTAAGAACTGCGTCACAACATTACACAGTCCTTAAGTCATTACATCTTTTTATAAAGAGAAACTGGAAAAAGGCTGACAGTGTGTCATATTTTATGGCACTGTATCTTTCACCGCCAGCTGCGCCGATCTAGATTTTCGGAACTCTTTAGATATCATATTTCTTTTCATCCTCTGGTTTTACTTGGTGGCTTTGCTTTGGTGCAGTTTTACCGTATTTTACATTTTTTTTTTGGAAAAGGCTGGCTATTTATTCTAGGTGTAATTTTTAGTCGACTATCCCAAACCTCATTTTATAGTGCATTCTAAAACACTTTGAATTGGCGCAATATGACCCACGTTGTCATTCCGACATTAAAACCCTAATCATCATCACGAGCGAAAACTGCGAGCGCGCCAGAGTCTGAAAACCAAGCAGACCGAGCTCCACGATTAATCTCTAACAGAAGACAAACTTAGATGTGTACGAGTAGTGGATTGAACTGAAAAGTGCTGAGTCATTAGAAATTGACTGCAACCTTTACCCCCAAAGTCTTATAGTGCATGAAACGCCAGCATTTAGGAAGCGATCGTTGAAACTTGTTTAGAAGATAGACAGTCGTTTCGGGGAGTGAAAACATATATTTTGATCAAGCCTCTCGCGCAAGTCAACAGTGAAACTGACTTGGTACAAAACGTGACATGACGTCAATTTTCTCGCTAAATTTAGCGAGAAATTCACTAACAAACTGACGGACGAACGGGGGAGGGGGAGGGTGCACCATTTTTGATTGGCGCGCATTTTGAGATATTTCATGATTTAGAAAGCCTCCACACTCCACAAGAAAGGCACCATGCACGGCTCTACTTACAATGCAGATGCTAGGAATGAGACTGCACCTAATTCATTCGAAGCGATTTTCGCGCATCTTTAGACAAAATGTAAATAGGAAGTGGCGTTTTACCCTACAATTTCTAAGCCGCGCTATAATGCAACCTGGGAAATGGTGAAAGTTTCCCCAGTCAGCCAAAAAGATAGGAAGAGCGATACACGCGGCAGAGTTCTGCATGTATTTGCGCCATGGGCACGTTGTCAGGCGCCTTGTTCTTGCGCTCTCATTTGTTGACCGGACCTCCAGCTTCAGCTTACCATGTCGCCCATGAACTAAGTATAGCCGGCTTCCACATGTCCAGTTCGGTCTTTCTACTTCGTGCATTAAACATTCACGAGGTCGGAGGACCGGGGTCAGTCGGCTTTTCTTCCGCGACAAACTTGCTTGGCGGCTGGTTACAAGAAAACCCGGGACTTAGCAGCTTATGCGGGGACTGGGCATGCGGCGTTTGTTTGCGAGTAGCCGGCGGCGTGTACGTCGCAATACGTGTCGGCATCGCTGCTCGAGGATCATACTTCGGTAGTAGTTCAATTACTGTAATTGAATTACTGTAATTTCATTACTTTTTCTTAGTAATTTGTAATTGTAATTAATTACCTTTGGCTAAAAAGAATTGTAATATTAATTACTTTTGGCTAAAAGGAATTGTAATTGTAGTTTAATTACTCTCTAGCGTCAGTAATTGCCAAATTTCAGGCACAATTACAATTACTTTTGCAAATCTTTGCGGCGCCGACGGAACCTCTCTGAAAGCCTTAGCGCTCGCACAAGCAGCCTAGCTCTCGGTGAAACACTCGCACAAAGACACGCATTCACGCACACGCACAACATAAGTACCGTCGTATTGTTTGTTGTCTTGTTGCTTACACTGCGTGCTTAGAGACGATCCTCTTTGGAGCCTATCTTAACGGCGCCGTGTAGCGCCGTCTGCAGTGCGAAAGAAAACAATAGCGTAAACATGCCAAAATATTGAACGAACAAAAATTGAGCTTTAGCTTTCAGCCGAGGTTGGGAATTTTAATTGTCTTGAAGTTATTTTTCTTTCTTTTTTGCCAGTTTTTTTACGTCCCTCTTCCAGTACTGTCGCATATGCGTATCTTTGTATTATTTTCAAGTTTATTTCGTGTTGGTTTTACTTCGTATATTTTTTGCATAAGCACTTTGGAGACTGACCTCGCACCTGATAATTTTATCACCAATGTTTCGGGAGCCCCGATTAGGTACTTATATATTTCTGAGCCAATATAATTTCAACTGAATGTAAATAATTTACAACACCATGATGTTTGTATGTAGAATGTGTTTGTATTAGCGCATGTGTATTTTACTTTTATATTAACACGTGTAAAATATTCATATATGTCTAATTGTCACATTTTTATTTGCCTGGATAACAAAAGTCTGTCAACCCAATTTTTTTCTTTAGCGATCTGGCGTCTTCCAGCATGTGGACTAATTTATTATTATTTATTAAAACATAATAACAGAGTACTTCATTGCCTCATACTGTCAAGTTCTATCATGAATTTAACAAAATTCATATAAAGAAAGCTACAACACGTGAATATTGGAGTAAGGAATGATCAAATACTTTGCATTCTATACAACTCGTTTAAAGTTATACGGCCCAAGTCGGGTCGCTCTCAGAAATGAGTAATTGTAAAGTAATTGCATTACTTTTTAAAAGTAATTTGTAATTGTAATTAATTACTTTTCGTAGTAGCAATTGTAATTGTAGTAAAACTACTTTTGAAGCAAAGTAATTGTAATTGCAATTAAATTACATTTTGAAAGTAATTTACCATGTATGTCGCGGATGCGTCCGTTCGACCCCGTGGGGGACGCTTACATGGGGATTCTTCTGCGGAGCGTCTTGGAGGATATGTAGGGATTGCTGCTTTTTGTATGGAAGGTTCTAAACGCTTTGGTCGTCGGGTGATTCCTCGCGCTAAAAACGACAGTTGAGTTTTATCCCGGATCAGGTTCACAATGAGACTTCTCGCACCGAAACGACGATCGGGTTTTGGGCCACGCGCCGAAAAGGGCGAGGCATCATACACTCCTCCAACGTGATATTGTTTTTCAAATTTTGCTGTGATATGATTTTTAGGCGGTTCATGTTATCTGGACAATAACCCAGGGGACACCATTTTTTCTAATGGTGGTTGCTTCCAGAAGAGGTAGCTTCTTCAATTAACATTTTAGTGGACGGTACGGTACAATTACAATTGCTACTACAGTCGCAGACCAGCGGAATGCATCGCCAAGGGAAACTAAGTTTTCGATTTTTGTAGTTTTCGATTTTTGTAGGCGCCTATCTGCCCGCAAAACGAATGACACGGCCGATCCCGGATTCTAGGCGCCGGTATCAAGAGATAGTTGCACATCGACGGCCATCGCATCGATACCCAGTTATCAGCGGATGATTGCTCGCACCTGCTTGGCAGACAGCGCATCGGGACAGCCTGTCGTCGGAGTTTCGCTATAAAGCGGCAGTCGCTGAACAACTCTTCGCAGACCAGCGGAATGCATCGCCAATGGAAACTAAGTTTTCGATTTTTGTAGTTTTCGATTTTTGTAGGCGCCCATCTGCCCGCAAAACGAATGACACGGCCGATCCCGGATTCAAGCGCCGGTATCAAGAGATAGCTGCACATCGACGGCCATCGCATCGATACCCAGTTATCAGCGGATGACTGCTCGCACCTAGCTGGCAGACAGCGCATCGGGACAGCCTGTCGTCGGAGTTTCTGGGCTATAACAGCGGCAGTCGCTGAACAACTCTTCGCAGACCAGCGGAATGCATCGCCGGCGAAACTAAGTTTTCGATTTTGTAGTTTTCGATTTTTGTAGGCGCCCATCTGCCCGCAAAACGAATGACACGGCCGATCCCGGATTCAAGCGCCGGTATCAAGAGATAAGCTGCACATCGACGGCCATCCGCATCGATACCCAGTTATCAGCGGATGATTGCTCGCACCTGCTGGCAGACAGCGCATCGGGACAGCCTGTCGTCGGAGTTTCTGAGGCTATGAAAGCGGCAGTACGCTGAACAACTCTTCGCAGACCAGCGGAATGCATCGCCAAGTGAAACTAAGTTTTCGATTTTGTAGTTTTCGATTTTTGTAGGCGCTCATCCGCCCGCAAAACGAAATGACACGCGGCCGATCCCGGATTCAGGCGCCGGTATCAAGAGATAGCTGCACATCGACGGCCATCGCATCGATACCCAGTTATCAGCGGATGATTGCTCGCACCTGCTGGCAGACAGCGCATCGGGACAGCCTGTCGTCGGAGTTTCTGGGCTATAAAGCGGCAGTCGCTGAACAACTCTTCACAGACCAGCGGAATGCATCGCCAAGGAAACTAAGTTTTCGATTTTGTAGTTTTCGATTTTGTAGGCGTCCATCTGCCCGCAAAACGAATGACACGGCCGATCCCGGATTCAAGCGCCGGTATCAAGAGATAGCTGCACATCGACGGCCATCGCATCGATACCCAGTTATCAGCGGATGATTGCTCGCACCTGCTGGCAGACAGCGCATCGGGACAGCCTGTCGTCGGAGTTTCTGGGTTATAAAGCGGCAGTCGCTGAACAACTCTTCGCAGACCAGCGGAATGCATCAGCCAAGGAAACTAAGTTTTCGATTTTTGTAGTTTTCGATTTTGAGGCGCCCATCTGCCCGCAAAACGAATGACACGGCCGATCCCGGATTCAAGCGCCGGTATCAAGAGATAGCTGCACATCGACGGCCATCGCATCGATACCCAGTTATCAGCGGATGATTGCTCGCACCTGCTGGCAGACAGCGCATCGGGACAGCCTGTCGTCGGAGTTTCTGGGCTATAAAAGCGGCAGTCGCTGAACAACTCTTCGCAGACCAGCGGAATGCATCGCCAAGGAAACTAAGTTTTCGGATTTTGTAGTTTTCGATTTTTGTAGGCGCCCATCTGCCCGCAAAACGAATGACACGGCCGATCCCGGATTCAAGCGCCGGTATCAGAGATAGCTGCACATCGACGGCCATCGCATCGATACCCAGTTATCAGCGGATGATTGCTCGCACCTGCTGGCAGACAGCGCATCGGGACAGCCTGTCGTCGGAGTTTCTGGCTCATAAAGCGGCAGTCGCTGAACAACTCTTCGCAGACCAGCGGAATGCATCGCCAAGGAAACTAAGTTTTCGATTTTTGTAGTTTTCGATTTTTGTAGGCGCCCATCTGCCCGCAAAACGAATGACACGGCCGATCCCGGATTCAAGCGCCGGTATCAAGAGATAGCTGCACATCGACGGCCATCGCATCGATACCCAGTTATCAGCGGATGATTGCTCGCACCTGCTGGCAGACAGCGCATCGGGACAGCCTGTCGTCGGAGTTTCTGGGCTATAAAGCGGCAGTCGCTGAACAACTCTTCGCAGACCAGCGGAATGCATCGCCAAGGAAACTAAGTTTTCGATTTTTGTAGTTTTCGATTTTTGTAGGCTCCCATCTGCCCGCAAAACGAATGACACGGCCGATCCCGGATTCAAGCGCCGGTATCAAGATATTGCTGCACATCGACGGCCATCGCATCGATACCCAGTTATCAGCGGATGATTGCTCGCACCTGCTGGCAGACAGCGCATCGGGACAGCCTGTCGTCGGAGTTTCTGGGCTATAAAAGCGGCAGTCGCTGAACAACTCTTCGCAGACCAGCGGAATGCATCGCCAAGGAAACTAAGTTTTCGATTTTGTAGTTTTCGATTTTTGTAGGCGCCCATCTGCCCGCAAAACGAATGACACGGCCGATCCCGGATTCATGCTGCCGGTATCAAGAGATAGCTGCACATCGACGGCCATCGCATCGATACCCAGTTATCAGCGGATGATTGTCTCGCAGCCTGCTGGCAGACAGCGCATCGGGACAGCCTGTCGTCGGAGTTTCTGGGCTATAAAAGCGGCAGTCGCTGAACAACTCTTCACAGACCAGCGGAATGCATCGCCAAGGAAACTAAGTTTTCGATTTTTGTAGTTTTCGATTTTTGTAGGCGCCCATCTGCCCGCAAAACGAATGACACGGCCGATCCCGGATTCAAGCGCCGGTATCAAGAGATAGCTGCACATCGACGGCCATCGCATCGATACCCAGTTATCAGCGGATGATTGCTCGCACCTGCTGGCAGACAGCGCATCGGGACAGCCTGTCGTCGGAGTTTCTGGGCTATAAAAGCGGCAGTCGCTGAACAACTCTTCGCAGACCAGCGGAATGCATCGCCAAGGAAACTAAGTTTTCGATTTTGTAGTTTTCGATTTTTGTAGGCGCCCATCTGCCCGCAAAACGAATGACACGGCCGATCCCGGATTCAGCGCCGGTATCAAGAGATAGCTGCACATCGACGGCCATCGCATCGATACCCAGTTATCAGCGGATGATTGCTCGCACCTGCTGGCAGACAGCGCATCTGGGACAGCCTGTCGTCGGAGTTTCTGGGCTATAAAAGCGGCAGTCGCTGAACAACTCTTCGCAGACCAGCGGAATGCATCGCCAAGGAAACTAAGTTTTCGATTTTTGTAGTTTTCGATTTTTGTAGGCGCCCATCTGCCCGCAAAACGGATGACACGGCCGATCCCGGATTCAAGCGCCGGTATCAAGAGATAGCTGCACATCGACGGCCATCGCATCGATACCCAGTTATCAGCGGATGATTGCTCGCACCTGCTGGCAGACAGCGCATCGGGACAGCCTGTCGTCGGAGTTTCTGGGCTATAAAAGCGGCAGTCGCTGAACAACTCTTCGCAGACCAGCGGAATGCATCGCCAAGGAAACTAAGTTTTCGATTTTTGTAGTTTTCGATTTTTGTAGGCGCCCATCTGCCCGCAAAACGAATGACACGGCCGATCCCGGATTCAAGCGCCGGTATCAAGAGATAGCTGCACATCGACGGCCATCGCATCGATACCCAGTTATCAGCGGATGATTGCTCGCACCTGCTGGCAGACAGCGCATCGGGACAGCCTGTCGTCGGAGTTTCTGGGCTATAAAAGCGGCAGTCGCTGAACAACTCTTCGCAGACCAGCGGAATGCATCGCCAAGGAAACTAAGTTTTCGATTTTTGTAGTTTTCGATTTTTGTAGGCGCCCATCTGCCCGCAAAACGAATGACACGGCCGATCCCGGATTCAAGCGCCGGTATCAAGAGATAGCTGCACATCGACGGCCATCGCATCGATACCCAGTTATCAGCGGATGATTGCTCGCACCTGCTGGCAGACAGCGCATCGGGACAGCCTGTCGTCGGAGTTTCTGGGCTATAAAAGCGGCAGTCGCTGAACAACTCTTCGCAGACCAGCGGAATGCATCGCCAAGGAAACTAAGTTTTCGATTTTGTAGTTTTCGATTTTGTAGGCGTCCATCTGCCCGCAAAACGAATGACACGGCCGATCCCGGATTCAAGCGCCGGTATCAAAGAATAGCTGCACATCGACGGCCATCGCATCGATACCCAGTTATCAGCGGATGATTGCTCGCACCTGCTGGCAGACAGCGCAGTCGGGACAGCCTGTCGTCGGAGTTTCTGGGCTATAAAAGCGGCAGTCGCTGAACAGCTCTTCGCAGACCAGCGGAATGCATCGCCAAGGAAACTAAGTTTTCGATTTTTGTAGTTTTCGATTTTGTAGCGCCCATCTGCCCGCAAAACGAATGACACGGCCGATCCTGGATTCAAGCGCCGGTATCAAGAGATAGCTGCACATCGACGGCCATCGCATCGATACCCAGTTATCAGCGGATGATTGCTCGCGCCTGCTGGCAGACAGCGCATCGGGACAGCCTGTCGTCGGAGTTTCTGGGCTATAAAAGCGGCAGTCGCTGAACAGCTCTTCGCAGACCAGCGGAATGCATCGCCAAGAAAACGTTTTCGAGTTTTCGATTTTTGTAGGCGCCCATCTGCCCGCAAAACGAATGACACGGCCGATCCTGGATTCAAGCGCCGGTATCAAGAGATAGCTGCACATCGACGGCACCGCATCGATACCCAGTTATCAGCGGATGATTGCTCGCGCCTGCTGGCAGACAGCAGCATCGGGACAGCCTGTCGTCGGAGCTTCTGGGCTATAAAAGCGGCAGTCGCTGAACAACTCTTCGCAGACCAGCGGAATGCATCGCCAAGAAAACTAAGTTTTCGATTTTTGTAGTTTTCGATTTCAGGCGTCCATCTGCCCGCAAAACGAATGACACGGCCGATCCTGGATTCAAGCGCCGGTATCAAGAGATAGCTGCACATCGACGGCACCGCATCGATACCCAGTTATCAGCGGATGATTGCTCGCGCCTGCTGGCAGACAGCAGTCGGGACAGCCTGTCGTCGGAGCTTCTGGGCTATAAAGCGGCAGTCGCTGAACAGCTCTTCGCAGACCAGCGGAATGCATCGCCAAGAAAACTAAGTTTTCGATTTTTGTAGGCGCCCATCTGCCCGCAAAACGAATGACACGGCCGATCCTGGATTCAAGCGCCGGTATCAAGAGATAGCTGCACATCGACGGCACCGCATCGATACCCAGTTATCAGCGGATGATTGCTCGCGCCTGCTGGCAGACAGCAGTCGGGACAGCCTGTCGTCGGAGCTTCTGGGCTATAAAAGCGGCAGTCGCTGAACAGCTCTTCGCAGACCAGCGGAATGCATCGCCAAGAAAACTAAGTTTTCGATTTTTGTAGGCGCCCATCTGCCCGCAAAACGAATGACACGGCCGATCCTGGATTCAAGCGCCGGTATCAAGAGATAGCTGCACATCGACGGCACCGCATCGATACCCAGTTATCAGCGGATGATTGCTCGCGCCTGCTGGCAGACAGCAGTCGGGACAGCCTGTCGTCGGAGCTTCTGGGCTATAAAAGCGGCAGTCGCTGAACAGCTCTTCGCAGACCAGCGGAATGCATCGCCAAGAAAACTAAGTTTTCGATTTTTGTAGGTAAGATTTTATATTCACTCACTTACTATTTGTAAGTGCGCGGGTGTGCATTTCGCTGGTCTGCTTTTTGCTTTTTGCTTTTTGTTCTTTGTTTGGTGCTTTCACAAAGATGGCTGAAAAAGGTGACTGTCTCTCTTGCTTGAAAAAAATTGGACATGATGCTGCATGTGTTAAGTGTTCGGAGTGCTCAAATTATTACCACATGGGCAAGTGTTCTGGACTGACAAAAAATGTAATGAAGTCAATGAACGACGTAGAAATTTCCGAGTGGCAATGTAACACCTGCAAGTTGTATTCCCAACGACAGTCTGCGACTCCCGAGGTGTCTCAAAGGGCGTCGGAACTGACCCCAAATGAGGAAAAACTTGAAAGGTTACTAAAACAAAATGAATCGATCAGTGCAAAGTTGACCTCCGTCCTTAATAGGATGTCTTGCATTGAGAGGTCTCTCGAGGCGCAGACTGCGAGGTCCGACGCGATGATGCTCAAAATAGAAACTCAGAGTAAAACAATAGCAGGAATCGAGGCAGCCATGAATGATCAGACAGCAAGGTATGAGGAATTGGTTGTTCATTTAGATAATCAAAACAAAACAATAAATGAACTACAGCGGAAAATCGGTGAACTAGAGGGAAGGATTTCGCAAAGGGATGAAGAGGTTGGCGAGCTAAGAAAGGCTATTGACAATGCAGAGCTGTACTCTCGACGCCAGAATATTGAAATCCATGGTATGGTCCAACAACCAAATGAAGATATAATGAGCGTAATTAACAGAGTGGCAACGAAGCTGGACCTACCACCAGTAACTCCGAATGACATCGAGGCTGCCCACAGGCTAAAAGCTAAAGAAGGAAGAATCACACCTATCTTGGTGAGATTCACTGAGAGGCGTACAAGGGATTTGTGGGTGAGAAAAAGAACTACTCTTAGAAATGAGAACATTTATATAAATGAAAACTTGACTCGAGCGCTGAAAAGTTTGTTGTGGTCCACCAAGGCACGTGCGAAGGAAAAAGGGTACATGTATACTTGGATGAAGAACGGAAAAATATTCGTAAGGCAGAAGGAGGGAGCGGCTGTAATTCAGATTGAGAGCGAACGAGACTTTATCAAAATCAGGTAATAATGGAATCGCTTTTGAATCGTTCCGTGAGTGGGATGCATATACAGAAAGTTCTAGGGCGGAAGTAAGTAACGCTGACACTAAACTAAGCTTAATTCATGTAAATGTTAGGAGTATCTACAGACATTGGGATCAGTTAATGTTAATTTTAAATACGCGCCTGCCAAGTTTGGACATACTTATCTTGAGTGAGGTCAATGCTGATGAGGCAGGTTGCTCTACATTTTCCTTGCCAGGCTTTCATTTTTTCTGCTTGTGCCGAGAACAAAGAAAAGGTGGCGGAATTATGATGTACATAAATGACAAATGCTTATCAGAAAAAATAGATGTTTCATTTGTACAAGCAGAAGTGTGTGCTGCTATTGTTCACAAAATGAATTTTTCTTACGTTGTGTGTGCTGTATACAGGCCACCCAGTTCAAGTATACCTATATTCTGTGATGAATTGGAACAGTTCCTTCAAAAATTTAATAACAACAAATACCTAGTTCTGGCAGGAGACTTCAATATTGATGTTCTGAATGAGAATAAACAGGGAGTACCGCGTTATCTTGACACCCTCGCTTCTTTTGGTCTAGAAAATGTCATTCAAAATTATACGAGGGAGGAATATTATGGCAATAGAATTACAAAATCATGTATTGACCACATAGTGTTAAGAATTAGTAATTTGAAAACGCTGTCTGGAGTCGTTAAGCAAAAGGTAGCTGACCATTATATTACTGTACTCTCAATATTAGGCGAAATTACTGCTGAAAATGTAGATTCAGAAAATGGGTACAAAGTTATACTAGATACTAAAAAAATCGATAACTTAATACAATCGTTCGATTGGAATTCTTTATGCGAGTTCGATCACATTGTAGCCTATGATAAACTAGTGGACACGTTTCAGGATATTTATTCCAGAAGTACCAGAAAAATAAAGTTGAAAAAACGAAAACCTGAGAATGTTTGGATAAACGAGGAAATATTAGAATTGTGTGATCAAAAGGAAAGGCTTTGGAGCAGATGTAAGCAAAATCCCGCGAACACAGAACTAAGAAATGAATTTCGTGCAGTGCGCAATAAAGTGACAGCAAAAATACGTTTAGAAAAAGGGAAACATTATTTAAATAAGTTCACGTCGTCGACAAGAAACATAAAAAAGACATGGAACTTAGTAAATCAATTAACTGGTAGAAAGTCTAAAAATAGCGTGGATGATACAATTAAGAAAAACTTTCCTGGATTAGATTCTTATTCAACGTTATCAGAATCATTTAATAAGTCTTTTGTTGACTCCGTAAGAAGTATAAAAAATAACATTTCACTGATTGGTCCCAATCGTGTCACTCCGCAGGTCAGATGCTCTAGTTCGGCGTACTTACCTCAGATGACGGAGAGCGAACTTTTTAGGATTATAAATGCTATGCCTGGCTGCCTGGCTGGACCGAGAACATCGCCAGAGGCGGCCCTGGTCCTCGTTCCCCGGCACCGTCCCCCAGCGACAGCCATTCTTCAGGGCAACGCTCTAAGGGGGAGGGATTAGCGCCGCATCGGTGACTGTGCGACGCTCCAGGGCGGTTTTCGTCACACGTTTGGATGTGAGACTGTTCTTCGGCGGACGTCGCGGCGCATCTTGGACAATCCATTGGCCTAAGGGAATTCAGGTGCACTAGACTGAAGACGCGTTACGGTGGGTATGCTTCATTCCATGTCGCGGCTGGGGACGGCGACTTTGAGGCATTGCTCGACCCGAACATCTGGCCAGGGGATGTCTTTTCAGGGAATACCAGGGCCAGCTGGCGGAAAGCCGAGTGTATGATGAGAGAGAACGTTTTGAGTGATGCCCCAAATCATGAATATATATTATCAAAACGTACGGGGGCTGCGAACGAAAGCGCATGATTTTTTTCCTAACGTATGTTCGTCTTTGCACTCAATCATCTGTATTAGCGAAACATGGCTGAGCCCCGAGATCACTGAGCGCTGGTCATTTCCGCCTTCATTTAAGGTATATCGAAGGGATCGAGACTATGAGGCTACCCGAATGCTCCGAGGCGGCGGCGCATTTGATAGCAGCAAATGGAGATATTGTAACTCATAGGAGGCCCGACTTGGAGTGTCTTGATCAGATAATTGTGATTGGAAATTCGGGCTCACGACGCTAAGAACATGTTTATAGGTACTTCTTACATACCTCCGCAAGCGGGCCCCGGATCTTTTTCTGCTAATTTAGCTAAGCTCGAGGAAGCTTTAAAGCAACATAAATGGAAATGTCGTTATGTTGGGTGACTTTAATATGCCATGTATTGAATGGCCACAGCAATCTCATTGACCTCGTCGAATTCATTCCTTTAATTCGGAAGCGCCACGGCACTTTCTGGGTATGCTTTCATTTCTGGGACTTTCCCAAGCACAATCATATTCAGAACCGCACAGGAAAGCATTCTGGATCTTTTGTCTCACTGACGTCAGAAATGCTGGAAATTAAACCGCGTAGAGACGTCACTTGTGCCTATAGATAAATATCACCCTGCATTTTGTATGACCGCGGGATTAGCTCTACCTGAGCCATAAAAACCAATAACACGGAAACAGTTCTGCTACCCGCCGTGGAGACTACGCGAATTTACTACCACTTCTATGCAAGCGTCGGTTGGAGCACTATTCAAAGAACTTGATGAGTGTTAATGATCAGGTTCGGGCAATGACCGATGTGGTTATGGGGGGCATGACGAATTATACACCTCAAAACAAGGTTCCCGCAAACAAAAAGCCCCTCGTGGTTTTCAGCGGAGTTGGTAAGCTGTTTGAAAAAAGAACTACGCTCGCAGAATGGTATGTCAAAAAAGGATTGCTTTCCTGGTGCATGTTGAATTCAGCCGATTAAGAAAACGCATCAAAACTCTTCTCGAGACGGATCGGAGCAGACACACGGACAATGTAGAAGACGGTCTCCGGCGGAACCCGAAGGAAGTTCGGCGTTACG
The DNA here is from genome assembly GCA_037355805.1 of Ixodes ricinus. Taxonomy (NCBI): domain Eukaryota; kingdom Metazoa; phylum Arthropoda; class Arachnida; order Ixodida; family Ixodidae; genus Ixodes; species Ixodes ricinus. The sequence goes on along the minus strand of JAZHYW010012941.1, from coordinate 1,908 downwards.
TAAAACGGCAGGAGTGGCGCTAGAGAAAGTTACAGGAATAACGTTAATTCAAAGGCGATGCTGACCTGTTACAGCTCCGGAGACTCGTCGCAAACGCGTTTTGCAACTCATTTCAGTTCCGTCTGCAGATGCTACCCGAGGCGAGATTGTCCTGATGAAAGAGATATCTCACTCGATGGTATTTCTGCGGTCGGCATTACAGTGTCGGATGGTCCTATTTGCCATAAAGAAGCTGGGCGGCCGTTCAATGTCGGTAGGCCCTGATAATAGCCCCGGTCCCATTGTTCAGGCATATGCAGAGTTGTTCGCGCTTCTCACGCTGGCGGTTATCTTTCAATAAGTCACTAAAATCTGGGCGGTTTCCGGAGTTTTGGAAGGCATATCCGACGTCGTGCCGGTTCATAAGTCCGGAAAAAAAACGGTGGCCTCGAACTACCGACCTGTGTCCGCTACTTTGTGTGTTTTCGAAGGTTTTTGAGACTGTGGTACGCACTCACATATGTCCTACTTCTTTAAAAACGTCATTGCCGCATGTCAACACGGCTTTATGCCTGGGCGATCTACAGTAACTAATCTAACGTGTTTCATGAATGTCGCAGTACCCACTGCTTAGTGTAACCGTGGTCAGCTTGACGCTCATTTATTTTGACCTGAGCAAGACATTTCACGTGCAGTAGACCACACTCTCGGCAGGAAGTTGCAGCGAATGGGAGTTAGGGGATCATTGCTTGGTTACGGCTTCTCCAGTTACCTGGGTGATCGCGTGAATAGAGTCTGCGAGCTCAGCGCACACTCTTCTCTGGTATAACTCCTCTTCAGGTGTCCCCCAGGGCTCGATTCTGGGACCCCTATTGTTCACATTATTTGTCAATGATGTACAGTCGTGCCTATCGCACTCATCCATTCTTCAATTTGCGGATGACATGAAAATATTTCGGAACAATTGGAGTCAGTTGCACATCTGTCGGGGCTGCAGGAGGATATAGATAGAATTAAGGACGACTGGTTAACCGGTCAATAATTTGGTACTAAATAAAGCGAACAAAAAGTGGTCCACATACAGTCCGCCAAGACAGGACAAATTATGTTCGCTTACAAAAACGGTCCAAACTTGGGCGTACTGAATTAGTTCGGGATCTTGGTGTTTACTGATAGCTTCAAATTTTCACTCCCATGTGGAGACAACGTTTACCTTCTGCTATGAAAACACTGGGAGTGATAAGCCGAATAACGAGTGATTTCTCACAGCCTTTTGTATTTTTTGCGCTCTTTAATAGTATTTATGGAAGTCCACCTGGAATATGCATCTGGTATGGGATGGGTCTGCAGGATCTAACAAAGCCTTACTTGACCGTGTCCAAAAAGAAATTTGCTTATATTCTTAACTTCCCGTTACTTGCATAACCGCAGAATACCTACAGGTGCTCTTCGTCGCTAATCATTACACAGCATAGAATCTCTTAGTTACCGCAGGCTCTCTGCATGACTTTTTATTTCCTCTTCAAATTGTTTGCACGGCACAATTGATTCACTGAGCTCTTGTCATTGATTTCGTTGCGTGTGCCACGCTATTACTGTGTCTACTGGTGCTTTTTGTCGCCTTTCGACAAATGAGTTAAATCCAATCGCCCCATGATCTAGATACAACGAATTTCTCATAAACTTGATATATTTGACGCCAACATTTCGGGTTTCGCTACATCGATGAGATTATTGTTATAAAGTTGGCAATATTTTTTCCCGTGATATAGATGTCTGCGATTGCTCTCCCCGAGTAAATTTGTGAATGCATACGTCGAAATGATAGGTTATACTGCTGTTGCATAATTCCTTCTTCATAATTTCTGTTTGTATTCAAATCGCTTTTTCTGCTTGTATTTTCTGCCTGTATTTTCCTTCTGTCTTCTG
>JAZHYW010012937.1:0-69411 GCA_037355805.1 Ixodes ricinus | reverse complement strand
TCGTTAGGATTATGCCTCTATTTTATGTTCCCTGGCCATATAACAGACGTGCAGAAACAGCATTAGTGCAGTTTATGTGAATTGCACTTAAAACTATTTCGAATTCAAATCACATGCCGTGTATAATGGTGAAACTTTGCGAATTCGTGAGCAATATCGAGAATCTCTTGCTCGATCTGTCCATATTCAATCTTTGTTGCTCTCAGAGAACTTCACAAATATCCCAGTGGTCTTCTTTCTGGAATGACAATAGCCTCTACGCCGTACTGGCTTGCGTCGACTGACAGCGGTATGGGCACTCCGTAAGTGTAGTAAGCGACGACAGGCGTCTTTGTCAAAGCGTCTCGCAGGTCTACGACGCTCTTCTGCTGCTGTTTTGACCATACCCATCCGATCTCCTCCTTGATCAGCTCCCATGGTGGCGCCACTCTCTCGGAAAACCTTGGTATCAAGTTCGATAGGTATGCGATAAATTCAAGGAGGATTCGAAGTTTTTTGCGGTATTTTAATGCTTTCACCTCCACCAGTGTATCTCAGACATTATTTTGATCAACTGCAATGCCATCTCTATAAGAACTTCTTCAAGGTAGCGGACTTCTGTACCTTTTTTATCATTTTTTGAATAAAATCGCAAATTGATATCTCGGTAACGTTGTTGCAAGAGTGGAAATATTTTATCATGGTATTATTGGGTCTTACCACACACTAATATATCATCCATCAGAACTGCTCTTCCGGTAAGTCTATCAAGACTAGATTATCGTTCATGACACGCTGACACACTTTAGGGGCTGTGCTTATTACGAATGGAATTCGACTGAACCTGTACTTTGCGTACAGGTTGGTGCATAACTTAGAACTCTTTTCGTGAAGTTCTATATGCCAAAATCTTGAGGATGCTTCGAGCATTGAAAGCACATTTGCTCTCGCGATTCGCGCTGAAATGTCATTCATTGCGGTCGTTGGGTAATGTTCTCTGTTTGGAGCCTGTCTCAAGTCTACTGGATCCCTGCAGCTGCGCACTTTGTCTTTATTTGAGACAACTACACTAAAAATTTGCTATTCTGTCGGCTCTGTGAGTTTCGTGAGAAGTCCTTAGTTTTCAATTTCTTCTAGTTGACACGACGTTTTACTTGAGAGCCACCGGCACCTTTCCTGTTGGGCGTACATCGCCTTGTTAATCGCGCTCCACCTACATTTGTTAACACAACTTTTTTATTTTTCCAAGCCCGTGAAAAATATCTGCGTATGATCCAGCTGGGTCGCACAATTTTGTAGTGGTTCCTAGGTTTCCGTCGTTACGTTTCTCGGGCAGTGGAGCAAGGCGCTTGATTATTCCGAGCCCCTCACGCAGTTCTCCACACAACGTTATGGGCGCATTTTATTTGATCACAAAGAACTCATCTTGAGTCAATGCGGCTTTTATTTCCACCATCAAATTTTACTCTTCCTCGTGCTTTTGCTTTCTGGCAGAAATACAAACGACGCACTTTCGCACTTTCTTGTTGGATACCAACCTTAGTAGTCTCTCATGAATTACAAAGCAATTGGGTCAAATGTCAATTTTGCAACCTAGTTGGTCTTTCTCTATTTTTTACTGCCTCGATCCAATCGTCTGTTTTATATATTATAAACGTTTAAAGGACACAGCAGATAATTTTCATTACGGTCATCACAACGTTCGAGCTGTAATTGTTCGACTTTTGGGTCGTGATGTGTTCCTCTCCGTTAACGTCGCCGCTTCATGTCATGAGTCTGTAGCACATTGGTGCAGCATTTTGCAAAACTGTTTAGCTCGCCACAGCTAAGGCATTGCTTTCATGCTACCGGCAGGCACGTGCTCGAGTGATGGATAAAGTTGCAACTGGGACACTCAACTTGGAGCACTCATCTTTCTGTCAACTTCGTTTGACTGTGCCTTTGTTCTTTCCTTTGTCCGACACATCTCCAGAACCTTCACGAAGCTAAGGTCATTGTTGATCAGCTTTAGTTGTAGCTGTCTGTCTCTATTTCCGAGTATTATTCGACTTCTAAGCATGCATTGTTCGACGTCACTACATTCGCAGTTACGCACGACAGCCCTCAGCTCCGTAAGCCACTCCTCAAATTTCTCACCTGCTCACCTGCATTTTTGTTTCCAAAGGTAAATATATAGTATGTAAGGTTTATAGCTGGGTTCATGTCGGTTGCTAACATTTTTGTCTAAATATCGATCTTCTCCTACACTCTTAGAAAAAAGGGTCAGTATAGTCCTCCCTAAAGGGAGGAACGCTCTTGACACATATGTTCCTTCAGAAAGGGAGAAACTTTCGTCCCTAAAGCAAGGGAGCAAAAGTTCCTCCGTCGCCTGCATCTCATTATGGCGGCCACGAATCGAGCAAATCGAGCGCCATAAGGCTTAACGAGAACACTAAGTCTATTGTACGGAGCGAGAGGAGCAGCAAATAAAAACGTAACACGAGCTTTCCGCGAACTGTATTTATTTCCGAAGCCGGCTTCCCCTGCAGGTAAAGAAACTTACGTTTCGAAAGCATGCAGTCACTCAGTCTTCTCATCGTCAGCACTGCGATGTTAAACGGAGACAACCGGCACCCAGTTCGCGCACTTTATGTCTTACCTTTGCTATTCCTCGAGCGACAATTCCTTCGTCAACCGTTGCGTCAACCGCACACCACGGAGGAGTGGTAAACCATTCGCCCGCAAAACCAAAAGCCGCTCTTAAAAAAGCAAATCCGAAGCAGCCTCTTGGCTCATTTCAGCACGGTAACACGAAATTATGGCGTAGCCATGTAGCGTAAAAGGAGGTTAAATCGCTTGCCACCAGATGGCAGGGTCAAGCAGAGTAATCGCAAGTAGCTAGGCCAGGTGGCGCTAGGTACCGCCCAATTCATGTTCTACAAAAAATATTTTTATTTTCTCACGCCACCATTGTGCTTCGGGATCTTTGGGAACCTCTATTATTCACCCATATACACACATTGCGCATACTACAAGCATCAGCTGAACATACATTGAGCGCATACACACGCATCGCACATACAAACATCAATACAACACCACACTAACCCGAACACTACTCCCGAGCTCTGCGTTTCCGTCTTTTATACTGGTCGTTTTGAACGCACGGAATTTCTCGGTGACTCCCAACTGCTCATTCACACTGGAAGCGGATCTGCTTGCAGCAAAGCGGTTGCGAACGCGGTTGTATAAAGATCCAGTGCAATTGCAAGCGCACTCGACGACATCAAGTGCGCGTGCAATTGTGCTGGATCTTTATACAACCGTGTTCGCAACCGCTTTGCGAACGCGGATCCGCTTCCAGTGTGAATGAGCGGTGAGCAATAAAAAATATTCCCAGCATGTTGACTTTTTTCCAGCAATGTCATACATCTGAGAGTATTTTTAATGGCTCAGGGGATGAATCTCTTATTAAAAAGAAAACGCTCAATCATGCCGAAATTATTTGAAAGCCAAATAAATCGAGCTGCTCCAATGCGGTTCCAAGCCATGAGTTTGTTTACCCGCACGGCACTTCGTAGCCAGTATTTCTATTGTAGTGTTCGTTTTTCTATTTGTGCTGTTCGCGCACAGCTGCAATTGACGTCTTGAATTAATCTCTGTACAGCGGATATTCACTCAGCTGGAAGTGATGCTTCACGGGCAGAGAAATCGCTTTTCGATCAACTTGAATGCAGTCAAAGCCGCGACTTGCGGCAGGTGTTAAGTGTACGGAGCTACGCCGTGGCGAGCTCGAAAACTTCTAGCGCTCATCTCAGCGCGCCACTTTGAGGGTGTGGGAAAGTTCTTGCAGAAGAGCTGATTGCCCTCGCAAGACGGACGAGACAGAGGATTTCTGATATACCTTTTAGTTATGCGGTTTAAACGAAATTAGAAAAACGAGAAAAAGAAAAATAACTTAATCAAATAAAAATATGTAGAAAGAATAGTCACTCCTGACGGTATTACAAGACCCGCGGGTGAATTAAATCACAGTCATAGTTCGCGTACAAGCGGAGTAGGGCAGCGAAAGGCACTTCACCAGTTAGTGTTTGGCGTGGTCAGCGATGGCCGGAATGTGCAGTCGGTGATCGTAGAGCCCGCAGCTTCCTTCTTCCTCGGGGCAGCCGTCTTCTGCTCTGATGTGCCAAGGGTTCGCCGATTACGAAGCGCCCTCGCGTCTCGGGATTCCGCCGAGTCTCCCCAGGTTGGATGACGGCTCCAAGAAGGTTTAGGTTTGCTTTTTTTTCCACCTTGATCTTCCACACCTCCTCTTCTTCTTTTTCTTCTTCTCGTGCTCCCCTACTCCCTCTTCTATTTCTTCTTTTCACAGCCTTGTTGACTTAATTTCGCTAGTCTATTATATACAGTTCACCACAGAGGGCAGTTTCTCCAGGAACCGTAGTATATTTAAACAGCAAAATAAAGGATAGCTTTTTTCTTCAATTTTACCTGTTTTCTTTTTAATGCTAAAATTTCATTGTAAGTATACGTACTTTCCGTCATAATTTCCTATTGTTCAGTCTTTTCCCCAGAGCGCAATCGCTTTTGGGAACCGACAGTCATATTGGCCAGAGTACGATAGGAGCTTACCGTTCAGACCAGCGTTCCAACATGACTATCCGCACGTCGATCGACTGCACCTAAACCTCAAGTGGTCTTAAACTCTTCAATGTAAAGCGGAATGTCAACCTGCGACACCCCGCCCCCTCCGATCATGGCCCGACCAGCGGCATCAATGCCCGACAGTTTACGTCATCTCATCTTGTTGTTACACCACTGATACGCGAACACACGGTCACATCGGCGATAATTCCAGTCTTCTGTTCACTACGCACAACACTGCCATCACGATGTTGCTGCTATGTTGCTGACACGCAGAAATACAGAACCACGTTGAACGCCGGTTGGCACTCGGCACGGGAAAACAGAACAGAACTCAGCACGGAAGGCACCCAGGCAGCCGGCAGGAAAACCTGCCTGCCTTGGACGCAGTTCCTGCGATTTCCATAACGTCGAAAACGTCGACACAGTTCCGCGTGGTTCCGCTTGAGAAGATCCGCGCGGGCCCCGCAATCCAGAGATGGCTATCCGGCGATCTTACCCAGTGTACGTAGCGCTGCTCGCACTGCTCCGGAACTTCGATGTTTCTAGCGGCTTCGTTTGCTCGTTTGATAAAATTACTGGTAAAAACGCCAATGCAACCGAAATGTTCTGCACGTTTAGACTAGAAGACGGAATTACAGGCGGCCTTCGCTGCCGCTGAAGCTCAATCAACTCAACAACATTTATATAACAACGTGCGCGACGTGCTCGAAAAACGAAACCAAAAGAAGATGAGTCGGGAGGGCGAAAGCTTTCTCCCCTCTGCCTGAAAAGGAGGAAAACGTCTCGTTCCTCCCTTCTTCTCGTGTCCGCTTAGGGGCGCGTCAGTAGAAGGAAGGAAGACGCGCCGTTGCTACCTTTCTCCTCCATTTCTTCTTAGAGTGTAGTCAGTTCCCTTTTCGAACGTGAATGTGCTATACATTTTCCTATTTGCTTCCCCGACGCACGCAAAAACTGTTGCTGCTCGTACGTCGCTCGACAAGTCTTTCAGGTGCGTTGCCACCAATGGAAACAGGATGTATTCCATGATCTACTTCTTCAATGCAGTACACAGTTCGCTTGTAGCGTCTAGCGGTTTGGGGCGGCGGATTCAGGCTGGCCATGGTGGTTGCGCCTCGCTTTCTTCGGCGTCCCTTCGCGTTCTTCTCCCGCTTCCCCAATATCTCAAGGCCAATTCTGCAACGTTTTGTTGCTGCCCTTAACCGCTGTTAAAAGATGTAGCTATATTTGCTGCCGCCATGTATGGAGCAACACAGCCATCATTGCCATGCGGAAAGGATTTTATTCCAGTGTGCCCTCTACTTGCCGTCTTCCTTTAGTCTTAACCATGTGTCGATGGCTACAAAAAAAAAGAACTCGGAAAGAAAAAGATGACTAAATATTCTCTCTAAATAAAATAAACGACGCCGGAATATTTCACGCACTAATGGAGACGAATAGGTATCGTGCCGATGGCTATACTCCGTTGACTCCTTAGATGACAGTGTGGCTAAAGCTCGTTGGACCAGCCATCTATCGACACCTGATCGCTCTCGCGCTCATACCTACGTGCAGAGAAATAAGTCAGGTGGCAAAAGGGAGTCACCCGGTGGGTCCGGAGAACGCGTAGCTTTCCTCGCACGGACAGCTAAGGGATAAATGGAGCTTGACGAATTTCGCTTGCGAGGAACAAGATGGAGATAAATGGTTCTCTGTTTGAACGCTTGCGAGTCCTAAATTACATTTGGTCGTCTCTTATAGAAGTCGATGAAGATTTACTGCCCAGTCTGATCACATTCGACCCTGCCTTGCTCAGAGTACAGGTTTTAGGAGGAACCTGCATCGCACAAGTGACTTGTCGCTCGAACTTTTCACGGGCTTCGTCTAATTCGAAAGGAAACACTGATCAATTGAAAAAATAGAGCAGCGCAAAAAGTCAGTGTCTGAGGAGTGCGTGGTGCAACATGGCGAAGACTGCTCGTAAGAAAGGGCGCCGATATTATAAATATTCCTTTCCCACTTACGTCAAATATTAATGCCAAATTGTAATGTGTATTCAAAGCTGGCTAAATTATTTTTATTTTGTAATCAAAATATTATTCTAATTACTTTGCCTAACATTAGTAAAATCGAATTAAATTGCATTAAAAATTACCACGGCATAAATTTATTATTTTCAATTACAAATTGCTTCAGAAAAATAATTACACGACAATCGAATTACTTTTACATATTGGAAACCTTTCTTAAACTTTGATTCTGCATTTACCTCATCTTGGCTTGAACGTTATATCCTGAGTAGTAAAGATAATGCTGAGTTTGTTCCTAGTCTCCGGGAGTACAATTCGCACCAACTCTATAGAGTCGACCTCTACTAAACCCTATTTGATTCTATAATACCTTTACTCAGTCGACAATATCCCCTGAATATTGTGTCAACCATTGCATCCTGAATCCATGCCTAGTTTCTAACTTGTGCTCACAAAGATGGCAATCGCAAAACACATAACAACAGCCCACTCAAGAAAGACCTTGATTGCGGTTTCGGAAACAAAACTTCGGCCTCTGCAGCATTCCCTCCTGTATAAATGTCTGGCGTGTATTTGTCTAGCTGTTTAGAGTGTATGTGTGTGCAGGCGTGTGCTCGTACGTGTGAGTGCGTGCGCGTGTGTGTGTACGCATGTGCCTGCGTGTTTGTTTGCGCGTTTGGGTGCGCGCGCGTGCGTGCGTGCATGCGTGTATGCGCGCGTGTGCTTGCGCGTGCGCGTGCGCACTCATGTGCGCGAGTGTGCGTGCGAGCATAGGTGCGCTGCGTGCGTGTTTGTGTGTGCGTGTGCATGTACGTGTGTGCGTGCGCTTGTGTGTGTTTTTGTGGGTGTGTATGTGCGTGTGGGTGCGTGTATGTGCATGTATTCATGCATGTGTTTGTGTGTGAACTGTGTGTGGCTTTGTTTGTGTGCGCATATGTGTGTGCGTGCGTACTTGTCTGTGTTTGTGTGTGTGCTCGCGGTCTAGATACTCAATGCTTTCAACCACTTTAAATTTTGTTGTCTTCAAAGTGCGCCTTTCCGTCACCAGAAAGGTCCTGAAGGTTTTTTTGTTTCTTTTTGAACATTTCGCTTCATACAGTCTTCTCGGAACTGCATTCTTTTCTTAAAATGAGTTGCTCTGTATATTTCCAGATGCACAAAATATGCCTAAAGCCAGAAAGTAATTATATAATTTATTTAAAATTACCACGTCATAGTAATCAATTACATTTCTAAATTCCCTAAATTAAAAAGTAATGAGTTAAGTTACTCAATTATGCCAAAAGGAAATACATTTTTGTAATTACAATGCAGTAATTTTATTGCGGTTACCTCTGATGTATATGTATTTAAAGCGTGCTTAATCTACTGTAAAATATTGCAGCTCCTTTAAATGAAGCGTTGAACAAAAACAATAAGAAAACTGCGATGACGAATAGCTTGGAATGTAAACAACATTGCTAAAGCAAGCACTTCGCAAGAATGTTTGAATGACTCCCTGATGGTTTATATCCTAGGATCTCCGTTCGTATCTTCCCAAGAATCATCCGTAAATCTGTAAATCATTATCCCCTACATAATTTGATAGAAACTGATAACGAAACTTTTACGTGTTAACAGCCCGATCTTGCCCCTTCCGAATAGAGTGTGCCAAACTGGTACAAATAAAGCAAAGCAGCGAAATGGTTGAACTTGATTTCACCTCAATCATTGCAGAAAATAAGAATGACAAATTAGTAAGGACAGAACGAGCGGGTTGGTATAGGATAATTAAACTTGAGGAACAAAACGAGAAAGGACAGACAACCACAAACCTCAGCTGTGCTGTCCTCGCGCTACGCAACAGAAGCTAGTTGCACTATTTCTCCACGGGGCGCGGTGCCATCGGGGCCGAGATGCGCTCCAATTGTAAACCGAAACTTAAAACCCGTCGAATTTGTGTGGTTTCTCAAAAAGCCGTAAAATGCTTCGCATGCCTTCTATCGTTCTGCAATTTGTTGATTTAGTGCTTTTCGAAGATGCTGAACAATTAAAATTTGAACTTTACCTGTAAACACAATACTAAAAAGGTAAATTACGCAAAAATAATTAACAATCTAATTATCCCGGACTTTAATAATTTTCTTAAACAGGCTACTGCCCAGGACCAAAACGACACAATCCTTTTTTTGTTGCGATACGTAGATTTCGCAATATCGATTCTGTCCACCTTTCGTGACATATATATATATATATATATATTTATTTATTTTTTTTGCTTTTTTTAATTTTAAAAAAGTATATACATTGATTTTACTAAACCTTCTAAGAATCCTTTATGCCTCAAGAACTGGAATAGTATATCTGGACTTAAAATGTCGCCTGCCTTATTAGTTGCTGGGCGGTTGAGAGAATTTAATATTTTGAGGAACGAAAATGACGTAACTGAAACCGATGTCAAGAATCGGGATTCAAACGAAGTCCGCAAATTGGTATATCAGATATTTAATCTTTATCACGAACTATTTGCTGAATATTATGGCTCATATTGTGAACAGTGGCGGGACTTGGGTCTAAATGGTAATTCACGCCAAACAAGACACCGAGCATGCCCACGTGAGCCGGCCCGGCTTGCGAGGTTCGGCGACTGAGCAAAAGAAACGGCACAGCAGTTTTGAAAAAATACATGTTTCAAATCGGGTAACCTTCCAGTGTCCTCGCTGTATCTCCCGCCCCTGCTTCTGCCAATAGCCATCGGAGACCAGGAATAAACTCCGTCACAACTTGGTGGAGGTGCTGTAAGATCTCGCCTTCTCTGCTTCTACATTGGTGAATGCTGTTCCGCAATGACACTCAGACGCCAGCGACAGATGACTCCAGAACCCTTTGCGCAATCAACCAACTAGCCAACAGCCGATGGTCAGATTTCACCCGGCCTTTTAATCCACGGGCCTCTCTGGCATCCGTCATTCCGCCAACGGTATCCACAATTATCCACCGGGCCTTGACGGAGCGGAAATTGACGAGCGGATGCATCTGTACAACCATGTCAGCATTCACAACAGATGAAACAATTCAACTAAACTAGTCAACAGTATTTTCACAGACGTTGCAGAGACATGGTTCCTGAATCACAAACGGGAATGACAGACATGTGACGTACTTGTCGTGCAAAATAAATCTTCGGGAGAGCGGATAATCGTCATGCCATCTTTGCGCGTGGACCGAATCATCGCGTACAGCAGCCTGGTGAAACGTAGGTGTCGTACATAGAAGACGTGCTGACTCTGCCGAAAGGCAAATGTACAGATGACTGAAGCGAAAGGGTACTTCACCTCCTTTAACAAAATTTCGTATAACCTTTCGAGCTTTTCTTTACTCAGCCCCTAACGATGTCAACTATGTTGTAGATAGCTGTAAATACCTTCAAGAAAGTCGCTAGCAGCGCGTTCACTAAGCCAACTTCCTTCGGGACCTGCTGTTAAAGTGTGTCAAAAGACGGCGCCTCATTTCCCTGCACAAAAGAATAGACGAACGCTATCCACGAAGATTATTTATTTATTTAAAAATACTATCGCTCCTTTACGTGAGCAAGATAGGAGTTGAATATATGTGTAGATTTAACACAATAAAGTGTAACTACAGCCCAACAATCAGCCGTTAAACATACACAGACTTAGTTCGCGCTACCCTACACCAGAACAAACACAATGCATACATTAATTATTTGCAATGTCCACAATAGAATACAACAAACTCAATCTGTGAACATACCGAATGTCGAAATAAGAGATGCGAACTCCTCCCGGTTACGTGCACCTACAGTGCTTTCCGGTAACTGGTTCCAATCACGCGCGGTCTGCACGAAAAATGAATATCTCAAACAATCCTATTCAAACCTTCATTCAATCACGTGCCTTACCCGCTTATGCTTTGTTATTCGCGTCTTATCTTCACTGATATATCGATTCTTATCGACCAGTAGTAAGTTGTTCATTACTCTGTAAAAAAAGAGTAAGCCTTTCCTCTTTCCTGCGAGGTTGAAGCAACAGTAAATTGGCTTTGCCGTAAAGAGGGGACAGAGATTCCTGTTTTCGCTACTGCGAGTGAACAAAACGCATTGCCCGTCCCTGAACACTTTCTAGTTTTAATTGCAACTTTTAGACCCGCGGATCCCAACCTTCAAACGCGTATTTTAAGATGGGGTGCACTAACATCTTGTATGCACTCGGCTTCGTTTCCTGAGACGAAAGTTTGAGCGTACGCTAGATGAACTCCTACTCTTTTGTTGGCTTTACCAACAACATTCATTATGTGCTTTGTCCATTTAACGTGTGGAGTTATAGTTACTCGAAGGTAGTTATAATGCGTGACCTCTGTTAACGTAATTCCCTGATGTGTGTAGCTGAACCCCAAAGGTTGTCTCTTGCTAGTAATAGTCATGCATACGGTTTTTTGCATGCTTAGGTACATTTGCCATAATGCACACCAATCAGTTATTTTAGATAAATATTCATTTAACGTCTTTGATTCGCAACAAATTTGACTTCAGTGTAAATTATATAATCATTTGCGAATACTCTGGCTTTAATGGGCAAATCAGTTATGAGGTCAATAATGTAGATCAAAAACAACAATGGCCCAAGCACCGAACCCTGTGGCACTCAGGACTCAACGTGACTTATTTCAAAAATTGTTTTATCAATACCCACAAACTGCTTACGATCGGTAAGAAATGCCTTGATTTAATTAACGCCGTTAATATCTCCCAAGATCAATTTCAATTTAATTAGTAATTTTTTATGACTGACCTTCGAGAATGCTTTCCTGAAGTCCAAAAATATTATATCTACTTGTCCCTTATTATCAACCACTTCACAAAGACAGTGCACCGTTTCTACAAGCTGGGTAACTGTCGATAAGCCCTCCGGAAACCCATGTTGGTAGTCGCTCAGAAGCCTTTTACAAGAAAGAAATTGTGGGACATGTTTGGAAACTATATGTTCTAAAATTTTGCAGGATGTTGATGTTAAGGCAATTGGTCTATAGTTCGAAACAATTGTGGTTTCGCCACCTTTCGGTCTAGGAATTAGTTTACTCATCATCCAGTCGTCTGGAAGGGTTCCCGTTGACAGTGATTTTCTGAAAATAGTCAAAAGGTATTCGGCCATTCATTGCACATACCTCTTTATAAAGGTATTTGGGATTCCATCTGGGCTCAACGACTTATAGGTTTTTAGATTCAGTAATAAAGCTAGAGTTCCTTCCTCCAAAAGTGTTCAGTCATCCATGTCTAAACAGTCTCCCTAGAAAACACGAACTCTACTGGATCCTATAAGAGTGCTCCTTATTCTGTTATCGGCAATAATAGCCACCTCTCCCCTTCGCCCATAACGATCATTTTTTATTACATTGTAAACAGGCGGGCAAACCTTACAATCTTGTATTTCGGGGTGGAGCCACGTTTCTATGACCACAACGACATCCGGTTCGTGTTCAGTTACAACATGCCCCAATCCACAATTTTATTACCGAGGCTCTGTGCATTTATACTGAGACACTTAAAATTGTTGGGCAGCATATGTCACTCCTACGTCGGGGAAGGAACTTTAGTTAATCTTCTGGTCGTTTGTTCACACGCTAGACATCGTTGGCCCATGACGTCATTTCCGATGTCGGTAGCTTCTTCGATCTTTAACTTATCAAAGACAGCTGCCAATTCTTGACCACTTTTTCTGTTATCGTCTGCACTGAGCCACATGTTTCTTCTTTCTCTTCTAACCATGTTGAAAACGTCCTAATTGATAAAGATATCCTTCCCTTTCAGCTTTTCAGTGTTACGCAGCACAGCTTTTCTTCGTTGCAGTTTGAAAGGCGCAGAATAACTGGTCCAGACCTACCTGAAGAAGGCCTTCCGATTCTGTGGACAGGTTACATACTTTTGACTGTAACCTGTAGTATGTCTCGGAAATTATTACCCAGCACTTCCTCGCTCATCTTCTCTTCTGTTTCGTTTTTTGTCTCTTTAATGCCTTTTATAACTAGATTGTGGCTCCGACTACGATTTTTAAAAACCTCAACCTTTTTTAATGAGACACCTTTGTAGTGATGTTGACCCGATATTTCTCTCTCTGACTCCGTAACCCTTTTTGTGAGCTCCGGACTTAAGGACATAGATCTTTCCACACTGTCCACTTTTTGCCTATGCTCAGTGATGTCCGTCTTCATCTCTTTTAGTTCAAAAAGAATCCGTTCGAGTACGACTGTATGGGGCCTGGATTAATTTCAATGTCGCCACCTATTAATAATAGATGTGCGATAACATCAAAACAATCACCAACAATGACACAAATGGCTTGTGGGTTTGGCAGCACTATTACACCGGGACAATGTTCCCTATATATATAAGTATAAGAACGGTTTTCACCAACCTGCATGTAGAACAGAATTGGTTCAATAATCCAGTCATGCCGGTGCCCCCAAAGCCACCGCCGACGTTGCAAATATAAGATAAAGAAGACGAGTGGGAACGAGAGCGCGAATCTTTGTGAACGAGATGGAGCCGAACGGTAAAGGAGTAAGGTCATCCTAACTCAATCGTCTACCTTTCTGCCTCTGTTTTCATTAGTTTCGTAACGAAAGTCAAAGTCGAATTGGACGTTCAGTGTTTATACAACGTAAGGTCGGTCTGCAAGGATGGGGCGACACTGGTTTAAACTGTAGATGAGCAATTTTGCCAGTGCAGTACGACTGCTAACCTGGGGTCCTTAACGTGCTCACGCAGTAGTCATACACAACCGCACGCCAGTACGGTGCTCATCCAGATCGAAACGGGCAGGGGTGGGGCTCGAAACCAGGATCCTTGGGTTCTGCAGAGCGAACTTTGGGTTCTGCAGAGCGAACTTTCGCTTCACGTGCTTCGAGCTGGGTGTGCAGTTACGCCCACTCGGCCACCGATTCCCCCCATTAGTTTCGTAACATGTGGTGCCGAAACCCGGACAGTTCTGCACCACGAGGCCGTCACATACATGCCACAGAATGACCAAGCCTACACCTGCGACGGACTTCGACGAATCATTGGCAGAAACAGACCACTAGGCGAAGAACAGAAACGGAACCTCAGAAGGACACTACATTGCCTCGGAACTACTGATTGGCAATGGAGAGGCTGAAAGCCAGGCGCTTGGCTCGACGGGCACAGAACACCAGGACAATAAACTATAGTTCGTTTCACCTTATGTGCGAGCGAAGCCGACGCTACAAGCGCGAGCATGCTGCTTGTAACAGCGCCTATAGTGCACGAGCGCACGTGCGAAGCTGGAACGCTCAGAGCGTTGGGCTCGGGCTTTGTTGCGGATGCTGTTAATTTTACTTTGTCAAGGTTGGCGGCGTGGGCAAAGGAAAATTTACTAAGTATTAACACTGAAAAGACAAAGGCCATTTTCTTTCGTCCAAAAAATAAACAAATTTTTATGCGAAGGCCTATTGTATTTAGCTCAAGTCCGATAGAGATCGTGGAAAATTTTAAAACACTAGGTGTCTTTTTTCTCAAAATATGTCATGGGACAGCCATGTAAATTATTTGGTTTCCAAATTGTCACGTGTTGCTGGTTTAACGTATCGCCACTACAAATTTCTACCAGTTCGCGTGAAAATAATTATTTACCATGCTCTGTTTACTCACTCCTGAGTTATTGTAACCTTGTCTGGGGCACAACAACGGCATCCAACCTAAACAAAATTTATCTGCTTAAAAAAAAAATGTTAAGAGCCATCTTCAACGCGCCTCATGACTCTCACACTGAGAATATGTTTAGTAATCTACAAATATTAAAAATTCATAAGCTATCTGAATATAAACTTCTACTCACCATTAAGAATGAAATGAAAAACGAAAGTTATTTTAAACGAGATAGTTAGATTAGAAAAAAATAATACGGTTTGTTTGACCCGCTATAATGAATATTGCAAGGTTCCCACATGCAGGTCCAATCATGGGCAGCAAATGCTTCGGTATTTAATTCCAAAGCTTCTGAACAACTTTGAAGAAGAAAATAGAAATATAGAAACGATATCTGCTAAAGAGTTGCGTAACATATTTCAACATATCTAAGCGTTCTGTGTCTTGTTTCTGTTATCCCGTTTGATAATGCATGATTTTTTGTATATGATTTTTTTTTCTCATTGCACGAAAAGTGTTAGTTCAATGGCTGCCGATGGGGCTGAGGGCCAGTCAAGCTTCTTGTTGAAGCTTTTTTCCTTGTGCTCCACCATTTCTTTAAATGGAAAAATAAAGATTATTATTAAGCTTTGACTTCGCTCGCACATTACGTGAAACGAAGTGTAGGGACATCGTGTTCTACAGAATCCCAGCCGGACATTGCTAAAGTGCGTTTGGTCAAGGAAAGTCTCACTACCAACAACGCAGAGCTTCTGCAAATTGACGGTGAGCTAAAGCAACTCATTCCGGTAGAGCAGTTGGAGCAGGAGTGTATCGCTACTGCTGAATATCAGGACGATGCAGTCATGATACTCAGCGACATGCAAAGCAAAATTGAAGCCCTAAAACCTCGGTGAATAGAAAATTCAGTGGCGAATATGGCAGCGCAGGCCGTCATTCAAGACAACTCAGCCAGTCGCGGACCAAAGCTCCCACAGCTTGAACTGTCCACTTTTGAAAGAGAGTTAAGCAACTGGCTGGCATTCTAGGAGCCGTTTGATGGTGCAATTAACAAGAATCCAACATTGACAACCACAGAAGTTTCACTACCTTCGTCGGCAGCAGCAATAGCCGACCTACCAACGACGGAAACATGCTATGCGGAAGCAATCACCATTTTATAGTAGCGGTTTGGAGGCCAGAGACGAATAGAAAGACAGCAATTGAATGCCCTCAGGAATCTACCGCAAGTATCATCGGCCGGCGATGTTAAAAGCCTGAGAAACCAATATGACACCACCGAGCTAGAGATGTACCCACATCAAGTTTCTCAGCCATGCTGTGTGACATCCTTTCAGTGGGTTACCCTACGAAATTAGAGTTGAATACCACAGACAACTCAAGAACGTGACTTTCAGTAATTCTTCAGCTCTAGACCAAGAGAAAGGTTATACAGCTTCAACTTCAAGGTCACCAACTATTTCTTCGCATTCAGTTTCAGAGCTGAATGGAAGGGTTCACTTTTTTGCGCGTGGAAGTGGAAAGCCGACAAAGAAGCGGGCTCGAGCACTCAAGAACCACGAATGAGACAAATATGAAGTCGCTTCTATCTACTTTTGTCATTCCAAGAACCACGACAGACCATCTGGTGATTGCAAGAAACAGCTAGCTGAAAAAACGAACCTGTCATTGGACTTCAGGTGTTTTCGATGCACACTCAAAGTTCACGGGGCAAAAAAATTGCCAAAGAAATCTGAGATGTGCGATATGTGGAGGTATATGCACGCAACCACAATGTGCAATCCTCCGTTCGTCGAACGGAAAAAGGAAGGTTCATCCTAATTAAACGAGACAATTTGTGTTTCTGCATCCCTCGTGGCCACACGCTCCAACAGAAAGAAAAATGATGGAATATACCTACAAACGTTCAAGGCATGGGCAGTTATTAACGAAGGTACCAGCTTTGTCAAAGAATCTTCGAGACAGGTAGCCAAAGCTCATTCTTTAAAGAAGAGCTAGCACAACGTCTTGAATAGAGTGTCCTTCGGACAACAAAGATCGCTCTGAACATCTTCGCCAGTAGTAATATAAAAGGTACAGAGCACAATTCCGTTGGGGATGTCAAGCTCAAAAGCCAATTAATTAACATTGAAATAACGTTTGAGGCTGTTACCAACCCAGTCATCTGTCAGGACGTCTCTACACCAACAACCGACACCGCATTTGCGCGTCAGCTTCGGCAGGACAAGAAGAAAGTGGTGGACGATGTCATCTCTCGAGGTATAAAATTAGATTCCTGGAATGAGTCTGCTGGTCGGTTCTGATTAATTGTGGAAGTTCTGCACAGGAGAGGTAATGAGATGTAAAGACGTAGATGGTTTGGGGGCGATCAATACAAACTGGGATGGACGCTGCAAGGTACCTCAAGGGGAGTCGAAAAGCTTCTAGAAACTTCCTGCCTTATGATATGTGTTCTAGGAGCGAAGACAACTGACGCCGAGGTAGAAAAGACACTGAAGGCCTTCTGGGCGCTAGATAGAATGGGTACTGCCCAACGCGAATTGGGCGACACGGATGCAGAAACTATCAGTCGCCACGCCGATGCGGGGAAAATTCAACGGCGAACAAACCGTCCCCCATGACGAACTCGATGATCTTGGGGCTTCCCACGTCGAAATCTAGGTTCAAGAAACGTCCAGTCTATCTATGCTGGAACGCAAACTAAATGATGTAGAAAACTGCATCGGGCACTGATTGGGTATTCTCTCGGGTCACGTGACATGACGTTGAAATGTAGTTTTTCCCTATGCGGTTCGAGCTATGCTCGTAAAATGATGCAGTTGGCGGTGACGTCAAAATGTCGTCACGATGCACTTTGGCGATGCAGTTAACTGAGGGGTCGAGACGAAGCCGGAGATCAATCTGCATCGTAAAAGATGGCGGCCCTAACCTAACATATGCATCTCTACTGCTGGGTTCGCCAGCGGATCGAGTTTTTAGAGATCACCGGGATGCTTTCGAGAGGAGTGATGCGAGGTTTTTGGGCGAATAGTGGCTGACGAAAGAGGTGACTCGGTGGCTGTGCCTTCGCAAAAGCTGCAACGGCGCTGAAGGGCCCCGCCCTGTGTGCTGACGGTGGAACAACAAGTCCTCGCAGCTCTACGCTTCTACGCCGCTGGCTGCTTCCAGGGAACCGTCTGGAGGGACGAAAACATTGGTGTTCACCAGTGCTCTGTGAGTCGCGTACTTGTTGATGTCACCAACGCTATCATCGATTGCCTCGGATCGAAGTGGCTGTGTTTCCAGCAAACTCAAGCAGAGAAGGCGCTCACAAAAAGGAAGTTCTTCGAGCGATGCAAGTTCAGCGGCGTGATCGATAAATATTCTTAATACTCTTACACGATTCAACCCGATTGTGTTTTCATTTGAGTGCACCCCATATAAGCGATTTGGCTGAACGAAAAGTCAAGCAACGGTAACAGGCTTAAGTTGAGCTAGTTCGTTCATACTTCAGGTAGAGAGAGAGATATATACTTTATTTTAAAGCAACTACTTCAGGTAAGGCCAGCTGAACTAGAATGAACATACACATAAAGAAAAGACCATACACACCATGGGACTAACAACTGATTTTCTTTTTCCTCCTTCTCTACTATGAACCCAACTTGAGAGAAATATTCTCTTTTCTTCTTTTTTGCTTCCTGCTTCAACGAAAATTTAAGCCCCGAAGGAACATTTTTTCTTTCTCTTGCAGCACGAGAGAAGTTGCACTAACGCAGTGAAACATAGGCAAAAAGTAAAATTTGTCGTTATTTGTTTATACAGCAAGGGTTAGTCTGCCCGAACATGGCGACATTGTTACCCACTGTAGATAAGCAATTTAGCCAGTGCAGTACAATTGCTAGCTTGGGGTCTTTAACGTGCGTCACGCAGTAGTGATAAACGACGATTCGCCGGTACGATGCTCATCCAGATCGAAACGGGCAGGGGCGGGGATTGAACCCAGGATCCCTGGGTTCTGCAGCGCGAGCTTTCGCTCCACGTGCTCCGAGCTGGTGTGCGCTAGGCCACTCGGCAATTCTCCGAAAGTCCCTGTAGGGAAACAAATAACGATGTAGTTTCAACTCCATCACCACTGTTCGGCGACGTCACCGGACACGTCACGGTGCAGTTCTCTTCCGATGTAGTTTGTTGGTAATGGAGATTAGGCTCCTCCCACCAGCGACGTCACGATGCCGTTCCTCCACCGCTTTTTCCAGCAGAGACAGACAGCACAAAACTGAGTTCCGTTCTCCAATCTGAAACCTTCGCGCCAACGCTGTGGGCGACAGTCGGTAGCACCATGGGGAATCCCTCTCCACTTTTGCTTGCCCCGAAGAAGACAGCAGCAGTGCCTTAATGTCGAACAGAAGTGGGTTCAGTAATCCAGCCATGCTGGTGCCGTCAAGCCCACTGCGGATGCGGGAAAATTCAACGGCGAAAAATCCGCCCACCATGACAATGTCGATGATCTTGGGGCTTGCCACGACAAAATCCAGGTTTGCGAAATGGGCAGCACAAAACTGAGTTCCCTTCTGCAATCCGGAACCTTCGCGCCGTCGATGTGTGCGCCTCCCGGTAGCACCGTGGGGAATCCCTCTTCGACTCGTGCTTGCGCCGAATAGAACAGCAGCAGCGCCTTAATGCAGAAGAGACAGAAGTGCGTTCAGTAATCCAGTCATGTCGGTGCCGCCAAGCCCACTCTAAATTTTTCTTAAAGTAATTTATTATGAGCATTCCGAAGTAGTAGTTGGAGATAAACTGAGGCAATACCTCTCTTCGCGTTTCTAATTCATCAGTGGACAAGCACCTCTCCAGAAGGTTATTCGGGTGGAGCTACGGCCGGCTACCAGTTCCCCTGTAACGCCATCAGCTCTAGAACCCATAGCAAGACTCTCCTATGAAGAAGTATTATCAAGTGCAGTGGACTCTCGACCTAGATCGCGCAGATGACCCCAATCTGCCTATTCCCATGGCATCTCTTTGCTCCTCTTCCCAACAGTCTCGACAGAGTGTTTGAGGAGGACTTAACAACGGACCTACCCGCTGTCAGTGGAAACCTCCCCGAAAGAGTTTGTGGTCGTCCTTCGCACACCTTCACATAACGTCATCAATCACACGACTGCTTCCAGCTGTCGCAGTTGGAACTCCCTACCGCGCCCGCCGCCGCCGCCGAGTATATGACAAAACTAACTTTTCGTCCATAAAGCCGGATTCAAACCTGCAACCTAAGCAGCCTCGGTGGCTCCGAGGCGAGAGCGCTGGCCTACGGATCCCCATGTGGCGGGTTCGAATCCCGGCCGAGGTGCCCGCAATCTGACGGAGGCTTATTGCGGAGAAGGCGCCGTGTAACCGAGCTTTCGGTTGCACGCCAAAAGATCCCCAGGTGGTCCAAATTAATCCTCAGTCCTCCGCTGGGGCGTGCCAGATGCCCGTCGTTGGTTTGGCACGTAAAACCCCAAATTTGACTTTTTTTTTAAACCTGCAACCTATGGATGATAGCAAGCGTTTTCTCGGCAGTCCCCACAGTAGCAACTTGGACTATCGACAAGACAAACTTCAGTTAAAAATTACACCATCTTCCGGAGGGGAACCATGGGGTGATGCGGAGCATCGTGTTGGTTCCGAGGAAAGAGTCAGTTGCGCGCTGACGTCGAGAGATGGCGCCACCGACTGCCCTAGCTTAACCCCCTACGCGAGCCTTCGTCGCGGCTCGCGGCAGAGAAACTTGGAACGCTCGCCGCTCGCCGTTTATTTTTTTTCACACTTGAAGGAGAGGAGACTAGAGGAGGAGAGCTGCGCGTGCGCGCAGGGTGTGAGTGGAAGCGAACGCACGCGCAGTGCACGCAGCTGGTAGAGAGAGAGAGCGGAGAGAGTAACGCGCAGCTGTTGGAGAGAGGGAAGGAGGAGAGTTGCGCGTGCGTAGTGTGAGTGCGGACTACAAGGCCGCGGGACATAGACCCGAGCAAGAGATGCTCCGCATCTAAAACATTAGCTGACGCGTCGGTGTCTGGCGAGACTCGAGTGTGCACTAGACACTATAGAGCATTATGAAAGGCAACGAGCGCGAGCTGAACGCTGCATGTTCGAAAGAGACGGAGTAGTCGTCATTTTGTAGTACTGGCGCGCGCCCATTGTCCATCAGAGTAGCCGATCTTCACGCCACTGGCAAGAACGCTCCTAGATTCATCAGGTAACAAAGCTCCATAGAAAAGAAGCGTTCGAAAACGGTTCTTATTTCTTGCCTGCGCGCCAGCAGGTACAGGCAGATAGAGTTCCTAGCCCCACCAGCGTCAACGCCTCCACGGGCAAACAAGGGTTGTTTTAAAAAGACGCTTTTTTGTCGCCGACTTGTGCGCAAAGTTTATGATTACGATAAAAATCTCGAAGTTGTGCATGTCTACTGCAGGTAATCTACATCCAACCTTACACCGGTTCTGCCGCTTCTGTCCACGGGGCGGGCTGATAATGTACCGAGTACAACCGAGCGCACGCGCCACGAAAATGCGCTACGCGTTCTAGGAAGTTTGTCAACCGACTTTGATCTACTTACGTTGGCTAACTAAACCTCGGAAAGTCAGTAGTGGTTGCGAAAAACGTGAATTCCAGTTACGGAGTTTCTGATTAGGCTTTTCGTAAATGTAGTTGCCGGGAGCCCAAGGATCTCACTCTCTAAAAAGAAGGTGTAGTCTTACACCCAATTGCCCCATATAATGCACCCAAGACTTAAGTTCCACGTACAGAGCTCAGCCGTCGAACTTACAGCCCCAACTATTTCGAGGGGCTTGATAACGGTGAGGTACAACTTATTAAACTGCTAAACTATAGGTATCAAAAACTACAGAAATACACTGAGATTTTGCAGTAAAACCAAAGAAACCCCTTTTTTGTATTCAGTAACACGTACTTTCGCCAACTTAATAAGTTGTACCAATCGTCTATCGAGCCGTTTAAGAAATTGGTACCTTCGGTTCGACGGTAGTGCGCTGTACGTCGAACTGAAGTCTTGGGATGAATTATATGGGACAAGGGTTGTAAGCACTACACCCCCTATTTTTGAGAGTGCGTGTCGTCGCGAATGCGCAAATTACATTCGGCGTTGAAAGGTGACAGCGGCATGGCTCAATAACGGAGTGTTCAATCCGTAATAATCGGCTTCAACAAGTGTCCAAAGATACACGAAAGGTCACGAAGACACATTCTTATAGATCCAGGTATGTTTTGCAACCATAGTTTTGTTTTAAAGTGTGTTATAGTCCGTTGGCCAAAACATGTGATGTTCAGCCAATTGAATGTCAAGTAGATGATGTTTACGATATAACTGGCAGAGAAGGCGCCAAAAAATAGACTTTGCTTGATTGAAAATACATTTACTACGCGGACATGTGCTGTGAACTAAATGTCTGCGAGAAAGAACCTTTATAAAGCTGTGAATGCGGTAATACGAGGCTTACCGCGTTCTCGTCCTGACAAGGCTTGTGGCATAATCCTCGTCCCGACCACGAGTACGGCACAATGTCGTACAACGCCGTCATGGCCAGCATTGACGATAGGGGCATAGTGTAGACAGCACCGCAACAGACACCGCTATAGTTTCACGTTGTGGAGTCTCGAAAGTTACGTGTGGATTAAAGGCAATTTCTTCTCCGTTTGTTTTTGCGGTTTCATTTTTTAACATTCAATAATTTCTAAAACGAAATAATATTATGCCATAAACAAAATAAATAAAAAAATTGGCTTTCAGTTTTCGGCTGGTATTTTCGAGGTATCCTAAGACTTCGGGTGTTCCTTTTTGAAATGATGATTGGCGCAAAATAAAGCTCATAATTGTATGTAACATAATCTTTGTCTTCTGCCGGTGCATACGTGTAATTAGAAATTCGTACTAACCATTAGGCCAACAGACCACCAAACCATAAGCCTACCAGATGTCCCGAAATACAACAGGTCACCAGACCATCGAGCCATCACACCATAAAACCATTGAGCCATCAAACCAGGAAACCATCAGTCTATCAACGCCCCAAAATACGACAGACCATCAGCCTGATGGACCATCTAAAAATTCTCTGGTAGTCCCTTTCAGTAGGGAGTGAAACAAAGCGTGAATTACTTTGTTTAAATTCCTTTGGTTCCTAAGCTGCTCGCTTGCATATACGTATACTTCTATCCACTAAAGCAGACAGTCTTAGTTATTATTCCGAACTAACGCCGGGCGTGAAACAGCTGGTATACATATACACGCACTGAAAGCGATCAATATTGAAGACTAAATCATTGTGGGAAAGTTGTCTTCCTGGATGCCCAACCAAGAGAGGAACATCATGAAGCCCGAATGTCAAAATCATGAAAGTAAATGTATGGTTAGCCGGTCAAAACACTTATTGTGACATTGGAAAGTTTGGTGTGTACCTTTACACGACCCGCTTTGGCTCTCAAGAGTCCTGGCCACTTGTGACGGACTCGTTTCGAACTCGGGTCAGTGTCACCTTGAATCACGCGCGTCTTGCACCAGTATTGCGTTAGAACTCTTATCCTTGGTGTTTCGGCCATTAAATAATTTTTGACCTGGAGTACATAATTTTAGATTGGGATTCAACTAATTGCATATCGTTTAGTGGTCCAAAAAGAAAGACGGTAGAAAGTTAAAAGCCTGCTTTTCGGGAAGAACATTTTATTATATAGCCTACTATTTTGTACCTTCTTTCTCTCCAAAGCTTTCCGCCTTTTCACTATGATATATTCTCGGTACTTAAAGCAAGTCAGCAGACCCCAGCTCACGCATTGGACACGAGCACTGCGTCATTCGGACTATGCGCGAGTCAAGAATCAATCCGTCGACGAATAATTAAATTCGCTTTCGTGGCCAATGAGTGCCGTGACGGCACTTACCATCACTTGAAAATGCCAAGTTTTATGGTGTGCTTAAAATACACGGCGGAAGCTTGGAACCGTCGCATTTTGTGAAATACTACGTCACGACCACGTGATTTTTAATTTCGCTGTTGAGTTGAAGAGTATTAAGCTAAGGAGGAAGAAGTTGCAAAATCATTTCATGTCCCCTTTAAGCTTAACAAATTTGTTTACAAAAAGCCGTACAAACTACACTAATACGGTTTATGAAGGTGAGTTATACCGCCAGAGGAAAATACTATAGTGGTCTAATCATAACGATCAGTCGGCTTATTACCTAAAGTATGTGAATGAAGGTTTTAGGTATTGAAAGTTAACATATGGTTCTAATTAAAAGCTTGCTTAGCGTCATCGAAAACCACTAAATCTGCAGATATTAGAGACACTTGGAGCGCGTGGGGAGCACTGTGGGACGCTAAAGTTAACTCTCGTGCACCAAGATCACCAGTGCGATAACGTGTCCGTGCGACTTTTTCTGTCTTTTATCATCCGTGTTTTCTCACTTCAGCCCAGGGCCTGTTGCACGAGTGATAATTTTAGCGCACTACTGTGCTTCCCACACTCTCGAAGTATTTTTCAAAATTACCGATTTAGTGGTTTGCGATAACATTCAGCAATTTTCTAATTGGAACCATCCCTACCGAAAAACCCAGTATGTATTTTGTCTATCTGGATTATCGACCTGGAAATCTATGTAGATTGCAGGCCTTCAAACATGTTTCCATTGTCTGCAATCTGGATTTCAGGTTTCCAGGAACAATTACAGTTAGATTTCCCGTTCCATAATCCAGATATTGAAAAGTTATACTTTTTTTTTCGGTAGGGATGTGTGTCTTATTTCACTAAATTAAAAGTTAATTATAATATTTTAGTAAATTATTTGACTTATCGTGACGCTTAGCCCCCTGCCCTGTGGCCACATGGAAGAATAACTCAACTGCATAAACCGGATAAGTGTAGCTTCAGCGGATTTTTTTAAACACATCTGCCTATCTTAAAAATAACACACTGCATAGGGAAGTAGAGCTGTTCATTGTTCAAAACACCCCATCCGCAGGAAACCGTGCTGGGTTCATGGTTGTTTTTAATTCACATAAATGACCAGCCGGATGTAACCGACTGCACCGTTTTGCAAAAGGACCTGTCACATAATCAGGCATGGTGTCGAGAATGGCAAATCGAGATCAATGTCGACAAAATATAAATTTTTTTAACTTCAATACAAAACAACCATTACTCAGATAGACTATTCACTTTCTACCGTATTAACTGAAGCCTTAACATCCTACAAGTATCTTGGCATCAACTTTAAGCATAACTTGTCATGGGAGCTTCATATTTCTTTATTCTTTATTCAGACATTACCCCGCAGTGCATGAGGGCGTTACAGCAGGGGGGTTACAATGCTGAAAAAAACACATCTTCATTTTCACTGCACACTTGCAGCTCCGACAACTACATATCTCCGAAAGCAAACAGAAGCTTGGGATTTTTAAAGCGCCATCTCATAAAGGCCACGCAAGAAACAAAACTCCTCGCATATAATTCTCTCGTCCGTCCTCAACTCGAGTATGCATCCACTGTCTGGAACCCCCATCAGTGGTATATAGAAGAAAAAAACTGGACGCTGTATAAAAACGGGCTATACGTTTGATTCTACTCAATTATCCGCCCACAAGTGCAACCGCAGTGAAAACTAAATTAAACATCCCTCTTTTAAAGAACAGGAGATAAGTATCACGTCTTACCCACTTTCACATAATGTATTATAATTTTCTTTAAAAAAATGAATACTTAAAATTCCTCTGACTGCATCTACGGATAACCTGTTAATTTTTTCTCCCTTACACTTGGCTCTTACTAATTGGAAAAACCTCCCGAAACCTGCTGTGAGCATCCCAGAGTCCAATAATTTCGGATCTGCCATTTCCTATCTCGTCACCATGTAGCGTCATGTTTGTACGTGTTCTCAAACCGACACAAACATGTTACTCGTTTTTGAATGTTTAAATTTGACCCCTCCCCCTCTACGTAAAGCCCTCTCTGTGCATTCAAGGGTAAAATAAATTAAATATAAATTAAATGAATCTTGAAACTTTCTCACCCTCTAAACAATCCTCCCTCTATTTTTGGAAATCTTCCTCTCCTCTATATTTTTCATTTCATTTTACGTCCAACTGCAGCCGAAGCTTCGCGGGGCCTGGGACCAACCGAAAGCCGTCATTAGTTAACACAAACATACATGTCCAACGAACAGATTTTTACCAAAGCCTGGGGGTGTTTCAGGACATTGAAAATGTCTCTCCTACGCAGCACAAAGCAGTCCGTAAAAGAACAATTTTAACAATACCTTGTTTTTGCGTATACATTGCAGAGTATTTTATTCGTGTCTTGCTAAAAGGTAACCATTCAGAAAAGACAGAATTAACTTTTGTTTAGGTTTTTGTAATGCTTGCAATAACAATGCAATTATATTGGTCATTTAGTAAAGAAGCAGATATCTGCTGGCAAGACTAGTTATTCAGAGCACCCGTGTTCAAGCGGTCCGTTTTCAGCACGTTCTTTCCCACATAGTGTACCGTGATATTTTGGATCCGCAAATGGCGGTCTAATGTACTGAAAATTTCGTCCCCAAGTCGCGTCTAGGCGGTCTACGCTTAGGGCTCGCTCGAGGGTCCAACGCGGCGAATTGTGTTGAATGTGTATAGTCTTAGCTTCTGCCCGCTGCTGCCAAGATTAAAGGACGCCGACTGTCCCATCTAGTTCTGACGCTCCCGGGCAGGGAGCGTATCTTCCCATTCAACCGTTGTTCCTTTCTTCCGCGCCAAGGAACCGCGATCGTGCGGGGCAGACGCGCTTTTCCAAACTAGAAGGGAGGGTGACTGCATATATTTTTGGGGGATGAACAAGTGCAAGTCTAGGCTACATAACAATTGTACGTGGATTGCAACGCAAACTCATTTGTCATGTCTGTTTTCGGTAGCTTGGAGCTTATTTGTGTTACTTTCATCGCAAAATTAGTGGATGCAGGTCGATCGAACGAACTTGGTCATCAGCACTTCCAGAAGCTTTCGGTGATGTTCGGAAAATGAAGCTATGAGCGCTTTGCGCTGCAGCATATTTGGGACGACGGCGTTCTGCACCACCTCTTTGAGTGGTTGCTTACGCGTCTTCTTTTCGTTAGAGCGGTTTCAACAAACAAAGGTGTCCCTAGAAAACAATTTACACGGTTTCTTTGTTGTTTTTTGTTTCACCGAAGAAACAAACTATGAATCGCCGAAGGCTCATTTTCCACCCAAAAGTAGCGCTAGATGTCCGAACCAGATGCCAAAGTGTCTGCACTAACCGTTATCTTATTCAAAGGTTACAAGTGATGTTCCGATAGTTTCATTGGGAAAATATCAGCCGAGCAATGTCTCGAATGCATAGAGCAATATGGCACCAGTTAACGAAACATTTTCCTATTGAAAACTGCACGAAATCACCTAAACCTTTTAGATACAATAACGGTTGGTGCTGAGATTTTGGCATCCGGTCCGGACCTCTAGCGCTACGTTTGGACGGATAATGAGTGTTCGGAGGTGAATAGTTTTTTTCTTCCGGTTAAATACACACTCTAACTTTTTCTTCTTTTTTTTTTTTTGTGGGGGGGGGGGGCGGGGATTTTTCATACTTTTTTAAGGAGTAGAGCACGATCATAAACTGTCCAGAGGGGTGCATAAGTCCCCCACTATCCTGGTACTTCATCAGTGCGTCTGATGTTGCCTAGGAATTGAGTATACTAAACGAAGTCTGGTATTACCCGCAAGAATTGCTCTCCGAGGGCCGTTTTGAGGTAGCAGCCAACAATTTCAAGTGCTGCGGCGTCCGGTGTGAAAAGCAAGGGCTTGTCCTGATCGAGGTTGTCAGATAATGTTCCTGGTGGCATCTTTCAAAATTATTCAACTACCTTCTGGGAAATACTCTTCTGTCACCACCGCGTTGATGAAGAACAGTCGCAGCAACCACTGCTGCCCCGACATCAGAGAAACTTGCATCCCTACTGTAATAATACGTTTGACATTCGCACCGATTACCGGTTGGAACCTTCATTTACCGGTATAACGAACCGCACATGCAGCTCACCGGCCTGGTCAAGCTGTTCACGGGTTTGACCCTAGCGGTGTGCGGACCTTTCACACCGCACTCTCGGCTAAGAAGACGGCACGGTCAAGCGGGCAATCTTTATAGCGCAGGTCGCACATGTTCGTCGCTTCGGAAAGCGAGCGAAGCACGCACCGCATACGTACACCCTCTTACACTGGCGCCGGTCAGAAGCCCTTCTCTCCCCACGACAGTGACTCGTGCATAATAGCACGCTAATCACTATATATTCACGTCTGAAAACTGAATTTCTTAGAAAAAATCTTAGTAACGAATTTCACGTTGGAAAAATAAAAATCACTGCAACACAGTGCCTCATATCCGCTGGCACCAAACCCCATGCGACGGACAAGCGGCGAACGCCGGCAAGGCCGGTAGATGCGACAGAGACGACAGTTGTGTTAACGACTCCGTAAGTCTTGCAACTATGCCACGTCAAACACAGACAACAAGCGTGTCCAATCACCGCACAACAAAATCAACAAAGGCGGAGTTCGTCAAATACATTCGAATGGTTCGGACATGGCTCCAACTCCGGAGTCGGTCAAAACTCAGATCCAGTTCTACGTCAAAAACCAAACCGAATTAGACGTTCGTGTGTGCACAGCGTAATGTAACTCACACTTTGAGAGGTGCAGCGACACTGGTTTACACAGCGGATGAGAAATTTATCCAGTGCAACCAGTGCGCTAGCCTGGGGTCTTTTAACTTACATCACGCAATAGTGATAAACCACCGCACACAGGTACGATACCCATTCAGACCGAAACTGACAGGAGCGCAGATTGAACCCAGGTGGTTCTGCAGCGCGAGCTTTGTCTGCACAAGCACCGGCACATTGTGAAATCGGGTGGTCAGTCGCCGGCGAGCCTTTACCAAAGGCACTGGCAACCAAAAACGCGCTTGTGGCACGCTCCTTGACCCTCTCCCACCAAACACAAAGCACCGTCAACTGGCGTTTTCTTTTGTTTGAATTGCGCGTGCACTTGGTTAGTTAACCTCTTCTTCGATTATACTCAATGAGAACGCTGCATGCATCAACGGCATAGAATCGGACTCTCTGAGTTCTGCGTAAACACAAGTGGGTTCACAATATTTTTCGAAATATGAATATTACCACAATTTATATGATCTTAAAAGTTACTGGGCGGGCCGAATAATAAGCATGCACATAGTTACGGCTGTGCACAAAAGGAAAGGGGTAAAGAAGAGGAACACATGTTCCTCTTCTCTGTACCTGTCCTTTTGTGCGCAACTGGAACTATGTTCAGTCTATACCAACTCGCCCAAGTGTCTACATTACTAATAAGCATAATTCGTGCTGCCCGCACACGCGTCAAATTTTAAGGGGACACTGACAGGGTATTTATGCTCGCCGAGGTTTTTACTTGTGCGTGACATATGAGAGCCCAACTACCCTGAACAAAATTAGCGGCTCGAAATTCGGTTTCTTTCCGCCCGAAAACCGCCGATCGAGAACTGGCCGGTTTCAGTCGCGCTCACTCTCATTCCCATGGTCACGGGCCGTTTATTAAGGTTTCGACGCGACCACCAAATTTAATCAAAGTCGTGGGTCATTGAAGGCACACAGTCAATATTAAAAATAGAAAAAACATGAAACCCATTTTTGTGGCTTCTAAAAAGCTGCAAATACGTTGATTGAAAGAAAAAGGTAGCACAGACAGCCGGAAGCATTCTGTGCGTTCACTACATAATTCTCAACATGGCGTCGTTGCGCCTATCGTGGGACTAGCGGGTGGCAGCGAACGACGGGCGTTGGACCTCTACTTCAGAACTGTCGTTCACGGTACCGGCGAATTCTGTCTTCCTTCGAAAGAGAAATTTTGGACCGATCAAAAGAACTGATACTCACATCGTACGACACGCCCGACCAGCAAGCCGATTGCACGAAGACGTCGCCGAGCCGTCGTCCCTTCTCCTGGCTGGAGACATCGCTCGCTCATACGTCAAGCACGAAGTGCGTACTTCGAGTTGAATATGCACGCGTACGGTTTCTTTACGAGGTGCGAATGTGGCCTATCCGTGGTGCTGCCCGACTTCAAGCCGGGAGTGGTTGTATTGAAGGGAAATCGGCAGCAAACTTCCAACATACAGTCTACCGGCTCCAAGTGACGCTCCTGCCTCCATCATGGTCGACACGTCGGACAAAACAGTTGGAGCTGTCCTGCAGCAGCTTGTTGGGGAAGCATGGCATCCTCTCGCATTCTTCTCCAAAGGCCTCAGTACACAAAAAGGCGCTACAGCACTTTTGGCCAGGAGCTCCTCGCCATTTATCTTGCCATACGACACTCTCGGCGCTTTATGGAAGGCCGTTAATTTTTTGTACTTACGGACCACAAACCGCTCACGTACGCCTAGTCGTCGTCCAGCACGGCATCAGCACGGTACGGCAGCGTCGTCCAGCACGGTACGGCAAATGCTCTACATATCCGAATTTACCACCGACCTTCGCTTTGTTAAAGGCTTCAATAATGCTGCAGCAGACGCTTCCTGTCGAGTAGGCGTCCACCCCTGCTACTTCGAAGGTGCTTCGCTGGACTATACCGAATTGATAGCGTCTCAAAAAGAGGATGCGGAGCTCCCAACGCGTACAGACATCATCTAAGACACTTGTTTTTGAGGACGTCCCCAGGCATGGTTCTTCTGACACCGTGGTCTGTGACGTGTCAACTGGTCAGCCCCGCCCGCTCGTTCTTCTTTCGCTTCTGCACAAGGTTTTTGATGTCATCCACACATTGGCACACCTTGGCATTCGAGCCACCCAACGACTCGTCAGCTCCCGGTTCGTGTGGATGCGTATGAACACTGGCGTGCGCGAATGGGCAAGAACATGCCTTGACTCTCAACACAGAAAGATTTAACGTCACACGATAACCCCTTGACCTCCTTCAATCCACTTGATGCTCGTTTTGCTCACATTCATGTCGACCATTGTGGGCCCACTTCTTCCATCGCACAATTACCGATACCTCCTGACATGTGTCGACAGGTTTACGCGACGGCCGGAGGTCGCCCCTATGAAAGATATAACGGCACTGACAGTCGCTGGGATGCTTGTCGACATGTGGGTGAGTAGTTCCGGGGTACCGAAAACCATCACCACGATCCGAGG
The DNA here is from genome assembly GCA_037355805.1 of Ixodes ricinus. Taxonomy (NCBI): domain Eukaryota; kingdom Metazoa; phylum Arthropoda; class Arachnida; order Ixodida; family Ixodidae; genus Ixodes; species Ixodes ricinus. Next base: position 38,933 of record JAZHYW010012937.1, on the reverse strand, counting down.
ACGAAAGTTTGAATCTTCATTGTTCAAGAACCTCCCTAACTTTCTGGGTGCACAGCACATTGACACCACTGCTTATCCCCTATTGTCTAATGGAGTGGTAGAGCGCTTTCACTTGCAATTAAAAACTGCCATCGAAACACAGGACAAGACTTCGCCGTAAACGGAAACCCTGCCTTTGATAATGCTCGGCATCCGCACAGCGTTTAAAACTGACTTGAAGTGCAGTGCAGCCGAGCTGGTCTATGAAACGCCTCTCCGAATACCAGGAGAAGTTTTCCAACAAGGCTTCAATCCCCAATTCACAGCGCCGAGTACTACGCTCACCGGTTGCGGCTGCTAACGCAAGACCTGCGCCCCGTTTCTACAATAATTCCTTCCACACGGAGTACCTTCGTCAGCCCCCATCTGGCAATGTGTACGCATGTTTTCATTCGGCACGACGGAGTCAAAGCGCCTCTCCAACATCTTTACGATGTCCCTTTTCCGGTAGCTTGTCGTGACACCAAGACGTTCACTGTCTGAATCAAAAACAAAGAACAAGTTAAGTACTTCGACCAGGTCAAGCCCGCCAACATGGACTCCAACACCGCGACCTCTGCCATGTAACTCACGGAATCTCAAGTGGAAGAACCGATGTTCATTCCACGGAAACCGCTAACAAGCCCAGCTCCGCCTTAATAGCGTGAAAAAGAAAGACGACCGCTTGGACGCTGCGCTTCTTCGCTAAGGGGGGATGGGGGATGGGGGGGGAATATTGTAGTGAACGGCCAGCCCGAAGTGGAAAATAATGGTTGTTGATGATGTGAAAAACTTTTTTTTTTTTTATGAGGAGGGTAGGACGCGGCCGGTTGCATGCCTTGCCGCGAAGCGGAACGGGAAAGGGAAATGGGGGAGGGAAGGAGGAGGAGGAAGATCTATATGAGGCCGGCTAGACCAGCCGTTCTGATGTAAGCAAAGAGCGAGTCGAAGACAAGCTTCTTTGCTTCATTGGGGCCTGTTGGTGCCGTACAACCCTCAAGCGTCTTTGGTCGGCTCGCTGGACTGAGCGTGGCTAGTGCAGCCTCCATCTCCTATCGTCTTGCTGAGCACTCCCACAGCAGGTGATGCAGGGTGGCGAGAGGCGCTGAAGGATGCTCGTTAGAGGCTGTATCGAGGATGAGGCGTACCGTCCGCTCGGCCTGACGCGATGTGGGGCTAGTAGAGCAACGGTCACAACCGGCATGCTCCGGATACGTAGTCCAATGCGGGCGAGGCGGTGTGGTGTCCAAGCGCAGCCGGTCGCGATACGACGAAGTCGGACCTCGGCCGCCCGCGGATATCCCGTGGAATTGGGACCGCGCACTCAGGTAACCGGGTGGACAGGCACTGCCTGGCTTCGGTGCGGTGTGCGGTGGTGGTGAGGTGTCAGGGTTTGTGTCCGAGCCAGAGACTGAATCATCCAAAAGGTGTAGCAGCGGCTGACCGGCCGAGGGGTAAGACAAGGACACCCTTGCCACCCGGCGTGCCGCTTCGGTGCCCTGGATACCCGCGTGGCCCGGAACCCAGAAGATCTTGATCTTTACAGTAGGCCCCAGAATCAATTCGAGCCCCGCCGCGGCCGCGCGAATGGAGGAAACTGCTGGAGATTGAGGGGAGGCCGATGAATGGCATGCGCTGACAGCTTCCGTCGAGTCGGAATGCAAGAGAATTTCTTCGGGCGTGAGCCCTCCAGTGGCGGTGTCACGGAGCGGCAGTTACACTCCCAGGAGAAGACCCCGGAGCTCAGCCTCAAGGGAGTCGAAGCCCTGGCGGGAGCCAAATACTGGAGGTTGCGCCTATGGTCAGGCAGCAGGCAGCGGCAGCAGTGGAGCCGGATTCTGTGTCTGTAGCCGTATCACAGTAGTATCGACGCACCTGAGGTCCCCCGCCGTTAGCAGCGCGTTCGTGTGCTGCGGCTTGGAATCTACGGCGATCGTAATGGCCGCCTCCTGCGCGGGATGGTGTCGGCTTGCAGGGGGCCAGGTGTGGCAGGCTTCATGGTGGCGAGGGTGTGGTGGGTGGGGGAACCCCTTCAGCGGGCCGCAGGCCGAGCAGCAGGAGAATGAAGCGGCCGGTCTGGAACCTGAGAGGATGATGTGCTGCCTGAGGCGTGCCTCGTGTAGCAGATCGATAATGGCGTGGAGGCCTGCATGGGCTTGTAGCGTGTCAATCGGCGTAAAGTTCCGAAGGCCCGAGAAGAAGAAGAGCAGATCTCGAGTCTGAAGGTTTTCGGAACCGGTCTCGTCAGGGGCTAGTTATTTTAAATGGAGTATTTTCAAAAAATGTATTAAATCCTTATGTAGCCTCAACACTACAAATTGTTTATTTGAAAACACGAAGAGGTCAGTCTGCATTTAGAGCTGACTTGCTACTTCGAAGAAACAGCTGTAGCAGGTTAATCGATGCCAAAGGAGAGGCGGCAATTTTTTCACGTCTGCATTATGTACGAAGAAATTAATTTTGATAAAGAAGCCTCTGAACTCCAAGGAAGATTTTTTTTTTTGCTATAACGCTCTAAATCTCTGAAATTTCCATAAAATTCGTGTAGTTAACAAAAACAATTAAAAAAAAGGTTGAGTACTACACAAATTTTTGTAAACGCCTAATAACGTTATAGTGTGCATTATCTTACAGTGAAATACAAGCATCAAAATACGCCATTTTTAATCCAGATAGGCTATCCCCCCAAAACAAATATTGTATAAGATTTGTTTTATTCAACTTAGAGTTGAATGTTAGCTAGAATTATTTCTTTGTTTGCTCTCCAAGAAATATTAACTGCATTAGACGTGTTCAATTTTCAAATCTTCGTTTTGTTTCGTTTTAATTGAATGACAAAATCTCTATTTTAGGCAGAAAAGGCCATATTGAGATCCAGAAAAAGAAATCTGGGCATCGGGGCCAGGAAGTTTCAAAATAACAAAAAGTTCAATCCACCTCATCTGTTCAACATATTAAAAAAATGAATTAAAAAGTACTTTTTTTTGTTGCTGAGAACTTTTTTTTTTAATGACCAGCCTTTCCGATTAATTATCCAAGCGCCCACCTCGTAAGCGACGCACGCTGGCCTTCCCCAACGAGGCGTTAACGGTGTAAGACGCCCTCGCAAGGTCTTCAACGATCTCCTGAGAACACGTTTTATTCATTTTATGTGGACGTTATCCTGACCTCCCTGCATGTTTATCCTCTTTACTTTATGTAATGATACTGGCGCCTTAATTTTACTCTACTTCTGCCCAGGTAACTGCCGACGAAGGCAGGCCTGCATCGTCTGCTTCGCGAGTTAGGGAATGCGTACTGCGCATCGGCCTGATCTGTCATATGTCGAGATATAAAAACAATTCGGTCCGTATAGCTGTTCACCGATGTATCTTTATATTAAATGTATTTTGACAGAACATGTGCTACCAAAATCAGTGTAATGATAAAAACAAATTCCACTCTTTGCGGTGGACGCCTCACAGCCCTGAGGTCACGTACATGCGCAGTATTTTAGGCTCCGAAATACGCTGGAGGCCATCAGAACATGCTTCGAATTCTGAACTCATTAGTATTTTTAGAGGAAGTGTGTTTGATAACAGGTGGGAGTTATACGGGTGCCGTTTTTGCCACCCAAGTGTCAGGCTCGGCGAATATTAGTTGAGGTCATAACCGCCATGGTAAGTCGGTTTATTAAACAAATTGTTGATTAAATTTTAATTAATGGTTTCATAGCAGATGTTGCAATTCAAGTATTGAGGTCGACTACTATCAGAGGCTGGACCAATTTACAAAATTTGGAAAAGTGTAACAGTTTCTTAGGTATTTATCGATCAGTTTTCCCGTTTTTTCTCCCGATTTTAATAATGCACGCAAAAAGATCGCCACAAGTTCTGGCAACAAGGTCACTTTGAGAGTGACGTTGGTGTCTCCATGACGTCGTCACTATCTCGGCAGCGCCTGCTTGGTGAATGCGCCAAAAAACTGCACTACATCTTAGTTCTATCCAAATTCATTTAACTCCAATGGTGGATCTACGTCACAGGTATATTTTGCATCAGTGAAGAACTATCCGGTCTGAATTGTTTTTGCATCTGGACATATACAGATCCAGTTGACACGCAGTATGCATTCCCAAACTCGAGAAGCGGATGATGAAGGCCTGCGATCTTCGGTAGTTACCTGTGCGGTAGAGCGAAATGAAGACGCCAGCGTCATTACTTAAGGTAAAGAGGATGCGGATACGTGGATGTCAGAATAACGTCCACTTCAACTGAATAAACAGTGTTTTCAGGAGAGAGTTGAAGACCTAGCGACGGCGTCTCTCACCGTTGACGCCTCGCTGGCGAACGCCGGTCTGCGTCTTCCACGACACGGGAGCCTGGATGCATGTTAATAATAATTGATTGGTAGTAATAATTCCTCGGCAAAAACAAAAAGTACTTTTTTATGTTGAAGAAGTGATGCGGATTGAACATCTGGTTCTTCTGAAAGCTGCGGGCCCCGATGCCCACATTGGTTTTGCTAGCTCTCAATGGGGGCCGTTTCTGCATGAAATGAAGATTTTTTTTTCATTTAATTAATTGCAACAAAACGAGGCTTTGAAAATTGAGCACGTGCAATTCACTTGTTTGTTTTATGATAACAAACTTGAAAGGTGTTGCAGCTAACATTCAACTTCAAATTGAGAAAAAAAGAAATAGAAATCTTATGAAATTTTTGCTTTTTGGAGACTCAAAATGGCCTCTTTAAATGTTTGTATTTAATGTAAGATAGGGCATGCTATTAATTAATTAGCCGGTCTCCTAAATTTTTATGGTACGCAACCGTTTTTTCACAGTGTTCATTTTTAACTACATGGGTTTGATGCTAATTCCACAATTTTAAAGCATGATATCAACAAAAATGAAATTTATTTTCACAAAAACAAAAAAATGTTTCTTAGAGTTCAGAGGCTTCTTTCTTCAAAGAAAATTTTTCGTACATATCCCAGGGAAAACAATTGCCGCGTCGCTTTTGACATGGAATGACCCTAGCGCCTGTGGCTACGTGAGCTAATTTGAATTAGATGCCATTGGGGTAGCCGGCACCCCAGAAAAAGTAGCTTTGTTCGATTTACCTGCACCCCCTGCACCACTGGAGAAAACTATGGGACGGTGTGGTGTATACTTGACACAATAAACACAACAAAAGTACACTTCCCTGAATGTCTCTACACCGGTGCAGGAGGCGCAGCTAAATCGAAGGAAGCTAGCGCCAACCACGACCCCCTCTATACTTACGACACGTCACTTGGAGCGCGTCTATGGGGACCGCTGTTTCCTGATGCTGCCGATATAGTTTCGAACGCGTCTCACTAGATGGCGCCATAACTCAACTGTTCAAGGTGATTCACGGCGTGCAAGAAATGCTAGAGGTAATGATCATGTACGCGCCCCGCTCGGTCGCAGATTGTTTATAACTGGTTTTCTCTCGCCCCATTCTCTAACAATAATAGCTGAGTTTAAGACATTGTCTTGCTGTCATATTTTTTTTTATTCTCTTCCTTGAAAACGCACCTCGCTCTGAACCACGTGCAGAACTTAGAGGGCCTAGATTGAAGAGAGGGTCTCTCTCAAACCACATGGAGGGTTCTCAATAAAATGGCGGACACCTCCTGCGGCAATCAGTCGAAGTGCGCATGCGCTGCGTTCTCACGTGGCGTTGAGGAAAGCAGGAGGAAAGGCCAAGACGTTTGCAGACCATCAACGTTTTCGTCACCTCCTCGCAGCTCGTATTGAAAATGCGGCCCATGAACCCCGGGACCCTGATCGAGCAGTAGGAAACGCACTGTGCAACAGACTCTCCAGCAGATGTTGTATGAATGTATGCATTTACGCGCTCTTTGCAACGAGCGTCTATAAAATAGACACGCTAAAAGAAACAAGAGGCCAAATAACAAGATAAACTCTAAAGGGTTACGGGAACGGAGTATAGTCACTAAATGAGTCTCACAGGTGGACCGCCCACCAAGCCTCGAGCCTCCGCTTCGTGCAAATCCCAAATTCGGTCTCCTCTGTAAATCCAAGAGCTTCCTCGATGCTAGTACCGACGTCTGCTGCAGGCTCCAGTGCTGGACATTCAAGAAGCGAATGTTGTACCGTTTCGTCCGCATCCCCACGTGCCCTTCATAGGGCGTCTGTTACGTTGCTGTCATACCTTCTCCTGCACTGACGGGTACGCAAGGCACCACTGCGGGCCTCGGCGAGGAGTCGGCTGTCCAACGTATTTCCACACCAGAGGATAGGGGCGATGTCGGTCTTGTAAGACGCGTCCTCGTGCATCCTTATAGGGGCAGTGACACATGAAAACGAGCTTTTTTTTATTATCTGAAACGACCAAAAATGATGCCGGGACATTACCCTCAAAATTCGAAACTTTGGAATTCGGTATTTGTGAAGTAAAAAAAACAACAACTTCCAAAATCCGAAGTCAAAGTTCCCGCGCGATCCGCGCCGGTGCGTTGACGTCAAATATTGCGGAGTCCTAAGAGTACACTTTCTTTCACAACTCCGTGCTGTTGCCATCGCGACTCAAAGCAAGGAGGAAAGGAGCGAAAGATGAGGGTGCCGGCGGACCGAACAAAAAAAATGGCTTTGAGCGGTGTCGCCTGCCCAGGCAGCATATTTTCCAAGGGAGAATACAAATTAGGAGAGGACATCACACCGAACTCCGATTTTTAGTATTTCAAAAAGAAGGGCCGTAGTGCGTTCTGCAATTCCGTTCAAAAACATGCTTTACGATTGCCGTTATTAAATGATATAAAAAATGTCGCCTACAAAGCTTCTAAATTTCCTGATTTTTGACGTCACCGATGAAAGAAACCAGGAGGCAAAAATGGCAGAGGAAAGCGCCAAAAAAAAAAGGCGCGCACGCGAGTTGAAAAAGTTTTTGTCGCGATGCGATTTTTTTTGTGTCTATGACTACAACTAGCATCGTTTTAGACAATAAACAAATACGACCCTTGGGGTGTCAGTGCCCATTTAAATGCTCTCGTATATCTGCACTCCACCGATCAAAGTAGACAGTCTCTATTTGCCTTCTAGCCTTGGAAACCCAGTCATTCTTTGCAGACCGCTCGTCGGTCATTGAGAAGGCAACGTACAGGGTGTCCCCCCAAAACATTTACTGGGTCTCTTTTCACCCCCAATATAAACTACGCGTCGCCGAACGCTCATTCTCCGCCCAAAAGTAGCGCTATAGGTCTGCACAAGATAAAGTAGATTGATAGGCAAACATAAACACACCGAGAGGCTTTGGAACAGGATGCCAAAGTTTTAACACTGACCGTTAGCTTATTCAGAGGCTCTAAATGGGGTTCAGATTTTTCGGTTTAAACCGATAAAAACCGATAAAGGTACGCCGAATCTATTTTCGGAAATTCGGTTTTAACCGAAAAAGGTCAGTTTTTAGGTTCAGCATTTTCAAATAAAACCGATAAAAACCGATAAACGTACGTCGAACCCATTTTATAAAATTTAGTTTTAACCCGAAAAGGTCACTTTAACCTTCCAGTCGTACCGCAGAGCCGTGGCAAAATATGGAACGACAGAGTCTATCTAAACGTGTCTGAGTGTATGGTATACACGGGTGTCATCACGACGTTTTGGTTTAATCTGCGCATCATCGATCGCAACGTGAAGTCCAAAATGCCCCATGACTTCGCCATATACGAGCGTGTTTTCAAACTCGTTGTAAGGAAGACTGACTTGATGCAAGCTCCGCATGTTGTCTTGTGCTTCAAAACGTCGCACCGTGTCTCTTTTGGCGGTCACAATTGGTTGATTGGCCGATTTCGGCTCAGGCAGCGCTTCATCTCCTGAGCCTGCCAGTGTCCAGTGTGAGCGTTGAGAGGGCATTCTCGAAGCTCCAGTGTCATATTAGAAGGAAAGAAAGACTGTGCATCAACGAGGAGAACCTGGGAAAGTACATGTGTGTGTGTACTATAATAAGATCACGTAATCTTGATGTACAGAAGGTGAAGTTTGATGATTTTGGGCACATACGCTTCATATCCGACTTGTTTGTACTAGTGTTTTTCTTCTTGTTTCTTTTACAGTTGCACACATTTGCCAAATGAAGTGTCCATTTCTTTTTCAGTGTATCTGTGCCGTTATTCTTTGAGTAATCACAAATATCAAAGCTACAAAGATAATCTGATCCGGTGTCCGTTGGAGTTTATTTTATATTCACCGAAAAAAAAGCCGCTAAACTTTTGTGGGCATAAATGTACGCCGATAAAAACCGAGAATTGAATTTTTAAATAAACACCGAGAAAAGTATGCCGAATTCTGAAAAAAATAGAAACCAAAAAAGCTCGAAGCCTAGTTATAAATGATTTTCTTACAATTTCAGTGGGAAAATGGCGGCCGACGGACCTCTCAAATACTTGGAGATATATTGCGCCAAAAAACCCAAAACAGGCAAAAATGAGCCCCATTTTCCTATTAAAATTTCATTTCAATTTCCTATTAAAATTTCATTTTCAAAATTTCGAAAAATCATTTTAACTTTTGATCAAGTTATCGGTTCGTGCTGAAACTGTGGCATCTGTTTAAGACCTTTAGTGCTACATTTAGGCGAAAAATGGGCTTTTGGTGATGCGTAATTTTTTTTTGCGGAGAAAACGACCCTGTAAACATTTTGGGGGACGCTTTGTACTTCGTCCCAAGTCAAATGATTCGCTGCTTCTACATTCTGTGTACCCTTTTTAGGCGAAGGTAGATGAAAATCCCCCTCGCCCAACAGGATTCGCTCATTTATCAAAGTGGGGCACAGTATTCAAGTTGGCTGCTGGCCTCATGTGCCTCAAAAGAGGACCACCCGATATCTTCTTAAACATGTTGATTGGCAGCCCTGCCGTGACATCCTAGTGCATAACGTTCGATTTCTCTTTGTCGTCTTTCAATGTATTCTCGGATCTCGCTTGGCGGACACGTAACACGATCGACGAAAATCACTCCCGGTACCGCGGCTGCTTTCCAAAGTTCAAGGGTCATTACATCCCGGTCGCAGCTCCAACGGCTTTTTCAACGCAGCATGTTCCGCTTTCTTAGTTCCGATGCCTTGAGATCTTTCATGGTGTCCTGCTAGATAATCTTTTCAACAAGTCATTGTAACTCCAAGGCATCTGTATCAGGTACTAAGGGGAAGCACATTATCCTGGAAGGTAAGGGATTCAAGGCCACCGCCCCGCCCTGAGAACTGCATCACGGCTGACTTGCTGGCATTGAAATCCAGTCGAAGACAAATAATAAATGTCTGCAATAAAACGAGAATTAGGAAAAATGATACAAACAACGAAAAAAATAAAATTATGAATTATGAAATGAAAAGCATTGTATGCGTTTTGATAACACGCTTAATGTAGGTGTTTTCTATGTTGTTGTTGTTGTTGTTGTTGTTGTTCTGACGCTGTATTAGCGCGCGTGAGAAGACGCTGTTAGATGCTTATATAACGATCCAATGTTTACAAAATCACATCCTAGCATGCTGTCCTTTCAGCCCGCACAGGTGTGCTCGTCGCTTCGGAAGGCGAGAAAAGCACCTGCCGTACACACGAACACTAATAATTGCACCGGCCAGGCGCCTTTTGTTTACATAGGCCCGTTGTCCTGAAGGCACTTTGACGTGAAGGAAGGGTATTGAAGATAACTTTACTACGCAGGCGAGGTAGTTGTTATTAAACATTCTAAGACCCGAGACGAAAGAAGAAAAAGGACAAACACATCGTCTCGAGTTGTCAGAGAAATAAAAAAAGCGCACAAATGAACACAAATAGAGGACACAGACACACACAGTGCCGTGTGTGTCTGTGTCTCCTACTTGTCCTTATGTTCATTTATGCGCTGCTTCATTTGTCTTATCATGCACCGACTCGCCCTTCTATCAAACCTCACTACAGTCTCAACTTGTGTTTGTCCTCCTTGTTTTGCCTCCGTCACCTCTTATATTAAAATTGAACAGAAAGGAAACTCCTTTTTATCAATATCTCGAGTCTAAAAACAATATTTGAAGCCATTTTGTTCTTAGCCCGAGACTGAGGCAGGAAAAGAGGAAAGTTTCAAAGTAGAAGAAAAATGAACAGTCGAGGACACGTCTCTAACACAGCTAAAGACAAGTTTATTTGGTCACCCTCTTATATACACTCCACGAACTTCATCACAGAACCTTCTCGACCTTCTGGACCTCCAAAGCCAAAAAGATAACAAAGGTCTCATCTCTTTCTAAGAACAAAATGGTTAACATCCACCAGCTCGCCTGCGCACTCACTTCATTATCAATATTTGAAGAGTAATTTTTTTACCATTCAATCAATGCTTTGGCCAAATTTATTCGTAAATAAACCGTCGTTTCATTTTTTTAAATTTTCATTCTGACCTCAAATTTGTTAGTGGTTTCAGATAAATCCCAACTGAGAAATATTTTACTACCTAGTACATGATGTAGTTTTTTAAATTTATCTATAAAGTTCGTAGCCCTACACCTTGGCAACAAAACCAAACAATTTGTGTCCATCATAGAACTCAATACGAACCACTTCCTAAACCGATACCTTCAGTATTATTTTTTTTTACACTTTATTTAATGCGACGTTTTTCTGATATAAAATTGTATGCCGCTTCGAAGGCACATGGAGGCGGTTCATTTCACTTTTATTTAAAGCCTCTTCGTACTTTTTTCGGATCGCGGAACCAGTTTCCCGGCTAAATTTATAGGGGAAATATATCATATATGTCATGGGACACACAGATTCCCTCTCATCTCCCTTCCGTCTCCAACTTCCCCAATCTTTCCTCCCAACCACTACAATGTCCGTTCTCTCTCTCCATCTCTCTCCCTCCCCTCCCTCTCCCAGTATTTTCTTCTAATGCGTTAGCATTAGTGCCCTGGTACATGTGCTGACCTTGGACTGGTTTGGACTAACCAACGTTCGCAAAGTCGTTACGGGACGGCGCCACAGAACCACTGGCCGAGGGAAACTGGCCGGGAAACACCTTCTGGAAGCGAAGACAGATGGCGGGCGACGTGCGGGTGCACTAGAGTTCCTGTTTAGGGAGCCGATACAGGAACTCTAGGGTTCGCCAAAGCCCGGTATTGGGAGAGTTTGGCCATTTATTGTTTTGAATAGGCGAGCATCTTGTGGCCAACCACCGGTCGCAAAACCGGCCCTAGCGGTGGTTGTGAGCTCTAAAAATGCGACTCGACTAATTTAAGCCGTTATAGCGTCGCTAGAGTAAAAAGTTACAACTCTTGGTGATTGAAAACCTTGCGCATGTGAGGTTTTCGTCACGTCCGGATTCGACAGCAGAATAAGCGGACGTGCACTTCAGACCATAGCAAACTGCGTAGTTGCGATCATTGTTGTTGATTTGCCATTGACGCCATTGTCACCGGGATGCCGATATTGAACGCTTTTATTTCACGCTTTAAGTGTCGTTTCCAACATTGTGACGTCGTGGTCTGCTGATTGGTCGACGCTGTGTCGCACTTTTAGTTTACGCTCTGATCGCGGGGGAATATTCGGCGCTAGCGGCGACCTTTGCTCCGCCCATTAGCCGCACTCTCCCAATATGCGGCTCTTGGGTGCGCTAAAGCCCCTCGATGTGTCTGCGCTTGTCGTGCAAGCAACGATAAATACGCCAGTGCACGAGGCCCGTGTCTCGAGCAGCTCTTGGAAGGAAATGGCGGCGCAGTACTGCAATAAACGTCCCTTGGAAGTGAATGGCGGCGGAGCACCCGGCTCGTGGCACGTTTTGCGCATTTCCACAACACTGGTTGGCGGTATTTGAAAGCGTGAATTTTATGAAGGAACTTTAGGGCGCGCGCTTTTAACGCCTTCGAAGGTTCCTGCCGCCGGCTTTGGAAACGTGTGGACCCACACGGGCTGGGAATGCGTTCTTCGACCTGCCACGCCTGTCATGCCGTTCTTGACGCGCAGTCCTCTTACCATGTCACCGGGCCGTAAGCGCACGGTGTCGTCACCCCAGTACGCACAACAAGTGCGGCAACGTAAGGCCCAAGGAGACCGACGACGCCGTTTGCACGGAACCACCGACTCTCCGCCACAGCATTAAACGCACGTTTGCGATGAATAAATACGTACAAAGACATGGCTCGGTCGTTTGAAGCTCATCGCGCGCATGTACTTTATGCACACGCTAACTGAAAAAAAAAAACATTTTACACCACGGTGAAGAGGTTTCGGGAATGTTTTCCCGCAGGAAACGTCTGAGAGGCTGCATTCACCTGTCTTTCTTATATATAACCGCTGCGCGAAATGCTAACCCATTTCTTCGAAAATCAGTGTAGCGGCACTAGCGATTTCGGCCCATTTTTCCCTTCCCCCTCCAATCCAAATCATCTCTCCCTTTACATCCCTCCCCCTTCCCTCCTTCATGGTCACGCGAAATATCAATTCAGTTTCCTCAAAATATATAGAAATTGAGGTTCTTCCCTCTCGGAACGACTGTTTAATTGATCCTAAATGATTGAGGCAATCGTTCCTAAAACAGATTGCATTTCTTGCAGTTGTTCGAAGGTGTGTGGAAATTTTGGAATTCCGGGCGCCTGCTGCGCCTGGAAGTTTGTTCCCGTAAAGAGGTTGTTTTTTAAAGCATGAAATTTTTCTTTCTTATCCGCTTTATGTTACGGGATTTTTGAACATCTTCACTGAAATACCCGGTAGTTCTAAAAGATGGCAACTTTGTACCCGCCGTCGTGACAAAGGTGGCGTTTTGAAAACTGCGGTTTGTGGCAACATTTCTAGACGAAGAAGTTTACATCACCATTCAAGGTCAAAAAAGCAGTAATTAAAATTCCAAGATATCAAAATTCATTAACAGACGCAAGCGGTGCGGAATTAATAGAAGGTGTAAAAGACAGCTGTGTGCATTTTACCATCAAAAACATTTGGACACAGATCTGACAGTTCAAAACCATATATCATATTCAATACCCTGAAAAAATCAAACAAGGAAAGTGATTCAGCTGTGCCTGATCCGACAGTTTGCTTACTCTTGAAAATAAGACAAAATCATTCGCAAAGCGAAAAACTACTTTGTACTGACGGATTTTCTATCTTCTGTTTTCTATTTTCAATTGTTCTCCTTTTTTCAGATTACATGCGTATAATTTTCGTAGTACCCCTTCGATGAATATGTACCATATTCTATTTTTTTTGGTAGTGACGCTTCTACCGTGTTGTTATATTTGGACTGTATAGCCTTGTTCATGATAGTAATGCTCATACTGGTGGAGGGCCAAACTGTTCAGTGTCCTAATGTATTTGCATGGTCCATGCTTTAGTTTCTTTTTTTTCAGTGTTCCAATAAGAATGTTTCTTTGACTGTTTTTGGACACTACCAGAGAATAAAGTATTATTATTATATTAAAATCACCATCTTCGAATCACTGATAAATATTTAAAAAATTGCACCAACCTTCACCTTCAAAGTCCTCTGATACATGAAAGGCAGTTTTAGAAGCGGCTGTTTTAATTGTTAGGAACTAATTAAGCAACCGTTCCGGGACAAAATAACATATATTTCAATGAAATTTGGGGAAGCTGACCAGTGAGGGGAAGGGGAAGGAAATAACTAGGGGAGGAAGGTGGGAACAAAACTGCATTAGGGGGAATGGGAGACAGGTAGGGAAAGAGGAAGCAGAGAGAGGGAGGGCGAGGAAGAGGAAGGGAGGCTGATGGGGAGCGGAACAGAGAGGGATGTTGAGGAGAATTCGGAAAAAGAGGGAGAGGGAAGAGTTTAGAGGAATGGAGTCAGGGAATCGGTATGTCTCGTGACATACATTTCCCACCTAAATTTAGCGCGGAAAGTGACGATTTGTTCTGAAGTAACACACAGTGTCGTGGAATAAAATGTGGCCAAAGCGACGTGCCCGGCGAGGCGGGATGAGTCGTAGCTTCCATGGCATCACATGGTTTATTAGAACTGACTTTCGAGCGGGGAAAAAAGAAACGAACACAATAAAACAAAACGGGAGCTCTCGCGCGCTTCATCTGGTGGTAGGATTACACACTGTCAAACACACACAAGCTATTTAGTGGTGGCGCATGACACTAACAGTGACTAAATGTGTCACATGACCAAGGAAGGAGGGGGCGAGGAAGTGAAATAGGGGAGGAGAAAGGGAGTGGTGCGAGGGGAAAGAAGGTAGATAGGAGGAAAGTCAAGAAGGTGGAGGAATGGGCAGGGAGAATTCATCAGTCAAGTGGCACATATTTTCCGCTAAATTTACCGGGCGAACTGAATTGTTGAACTGGTCAAGTGGTGTGGGTTTTTCGCTCTAAATTTCGAACAAACATTTTCTTGTAGGAACTTGTACAAAAAGAAGCAGCTTCGGCTGTGTTTGGATTCGAACTAGTGTGTTTTATACGACGCGCTGCAGACGCGCTTGTCGTGACCTGAGCACGCCGTGGGTGTCGCTATAAGGCTCACCCCTGTAGAGCCGGAGGTCCTAAGATATGTAACACGTTTTGGTGTAGATGCACGAGTAGTAGGTGCTGACGAGGCAGAAGGGGTTGGAGTTGAAGCAACTTGAGGAGACACTGTGGCTCAGCACGCCAGTTTGATGCGGTTGGTAACCACTACCTCATGACTGCCGTTGATGTCCAGCGTCAGCGTCTTGGCTTGGAGGTAAAATACTCAAAACGGTCCATCGTAGGCCGGTACCAGTGGCCGACACATCTGGTTGCGTCGCAAGAAAGCATGTGAACACGTCTCGAGTTCTTGGCTTACGAAGATGTGTCGATTGCTCCGTTGAGGTGGAGTAACGGGCAGAAGGAGACGAAAGCTTCGTTGAAGATCGGCGGCATAGCCACTGGGTTTTTCTTTGACTCTTCAGAAGGCGAAGATATGAGTTTGCCAGATAGGCGCACTGGTGCACCGCAAACACGGCTGCAGAACAGTCAATATCTGCCTTGAGCGCCGAGCGCGAAGACCTATGAGATCAGGAAGAAGGTGGTCGGCACAACGTTCTCGCTACTTGTAGGTGGCGAAAGCTGCCTTCAACTGGCGGTGCAGAGGTTCCACTATGTTGTTGGCCGATGGATGATAGACGGCGGCGTGGACCTGTCGGACGCTCAAGATGGCGAAGAAGGTGGCAAACACGGTGGATTGAAATTGCCATCCTTGTCGGTGGGGACCATAGCAAGGCAGCCGAAATTGGACAGCAATTCGTTAATAATAAGTGTTAACCAAGAAATTCGGTAATAATAAGTGTTGACCAAGAAAGAAGGACTGTGCTCTCTTGAGCAATCGGGGAGATGAGCTTTCTTACTACATTTCACTTCGTTCTTCACTTACATAAAAAATAAAAACGCAAAACAAAACAAAAAAGAGAAAAGCAATGTCTCACTGAAAGCAAATGAGAATGAGAACGATAATTAAAATAGAGCTTCTTTTAAGTAAGTAAATAAAATCAATAAGTTTTTGCTCTAAAATAGCAGGCTTACATCAATTAAATGTTGCTAATTAAACTACTTTAGATTTAGAGTACTCATATTTTCCGCATTATAATCATTGATTAAAACAACGTTCCACCCTGGTTTGTACTCGGCCGTCGCCAGCGAGTCAGACTCACATTTAAATGTCTAGGTCTTAGCCGACTAGTATTTATGGTGTATTCTAGATAAGATAATTGCTTTGAGTTTTATGTTCGTCCTTTTGGAGGTATATGTTTCGTTTAATTTCATTTATTTCTTCACATGGCTTGAAGGAATTACAGAGACGAGTGAGTTTTAATACAAAAAGGTGTATGAACATAACAATAAACGAGGCAAAAAATAGAAACAATGGCTAAGGAACAAGAAGCAAATCAGGGATCGCACTTTTAAAATCAGCATCATCAGTTATTGAGACTATGGCCGCGGGAAGGCGATTCCAATCTAATGAGGTTTGGGGAAGAAAGGAGGCATAAAATGAGGAGGTGTTGCAATAAAGAGGCCTATTTTTAACTGATGATTTGTTCGTAATGATATGTAAGATGGTATTTATAAATAATGCCTCACAAATTAAGAGATTAGAATAATAAATCTTCTAGAAAAAGCATAAAATATCACCTTCTACAAGGAGAGAGGTTTTGTAAGGATAGAGATGATTTCAGATGGAGTGACGCTGTCTGTTCGGTGATAGTTTGAAGAAGTGAAACGAGCGGAACGATTTTGAATAGACTCAACAGCAGGTGCAAAGGTGATACCGGGGTCCCAGATACAGGCTCCATATTCCACTCTAGAGCGAACTACAGTTTTGTATAAAAGAAGCTTTAAAGAAACAGGAGTTAGCGAAAAGTTTCTTGTGAGATAGTCTAGTAATTGATTAGCACTTTTAATGATATATTCGACATGGATATTCCAGGAGTGGTTATTGGCTAGGTGAACACCAAACTATTTATAGGAGGAAACAGAAAGCGAAATTGAATTATGCGCCCTCTCGACCCAGTCACTCTCAATGCCGTTTTTATCTATTGGTTTTGTTCAATACTTTCCCAGCTACAACAATTTTACCAGAACGGGACAAGTAATGTTTGCATGTTTATGATTTTTTTATTTCTTTTATTTTTTTATATTTATATCGCAGTGTACCACGTTTTAGGCTTTGTGGTGCTTGTGGACCCATCAAAACAAGAATAATTATCCTTATTGTAGAAAAATGATAACACACGCCTCCTGCTTGCAAGAAGTATTCCTTGCTATCCGAGTTTATTAGAATTATCAACACAAGTTTCCTTTTAACCAGTTTTTCTTTGCGTCGTTTCATTTCTAGATAAAAAAGGACCTCACTATTGCTTGTATTTCTTACGGTTTATAGTGGGTTCTTCCGGGACCCTTCCTTGCGCACTTGCGATAACATAATACGACGGGGAATCATTTCTGGAACCAAATTATTCTAATCCCAGAAGACACATATGGCGAGAGGAAATCGATTTCCGTTTGTAACTCTAAAATTTTATTGCACTATCTTATTACTTTTGAATTCTTCGTGCGCGCTATTTATTAAGGCGTTTTTAGTACTAAGAGAAATAAAAAATAAAATTTTGATACGCAGGAAGATATTATTATCTAGCTTGAAAAAAACATTTAAGCAATAACATAGGCCCTAGACATGGAATCCTCTTAGTTGAGATTATATTCTCAAACCTGGGCTCAGAAGCTGCAGGCCAACTTCAAGGAAGGCTTGGTTTTAACTGGGGCCGTGAGCGATGGATTAGAAGCCTTCTCTTTTCGTTATTTGCTTTCGTTTTCATGCCATTCTCTCGCTGCAAATACATTCCCAAATTCTTCGCTCGAATAAATTTTGCCGCCTTCCCGTTTGCTATGCTGTACACTAAAATATATTGGAGAAAATAAATGTCAAGAGGAATGCCTTCTGCAAGACCGTATTTTTTTCATTTCAGGCGAGAGCTTTTGTCAGATCCTCTGGACAGTTAAACCTTCTTTGGCGAACAATAGTTAATCTTTAAACATTTTTACTTTTGACGAAAATGATGGATTAGTACTCTTTCAAGAAAGCGTGGAAGTATGTAAGAAGCTAATGAAGTGTCTGCGACATAATGCCGAGAACTTTTTTTCTAAGCGGCTTAATATTTTTTTTTAAACATGGTGGGCTTAATAAATTATTATGCCTTCATTGACCAACACACACATTTAAGGCTTAGAGCGTCCGCCCTGTTTTCTTCTCGAATGAAAAATTAGATAACAGAAACTCTAGTTTGGTGACGCACTTCTAGCTTTCTTGTACGAACCAATATGCTGACGCACGTGAGCATGTAGATGTTTTCCGTCGTATTTGCATGAGAAAAATGGCTGCGAAGAATTTCAGTGCTTGGCTTATTAGAACTGGTCCACCGCCTACCTGAGGCCACGCGGCTGAGATATTTTCGGCCCCATGAACCTGTTCGTTTGCAATTATTGCTGCAAGAGCGTGTGTAATAACAGCCTATGCAAAGCAAGTTTTTGTAAGTAGATCGAGCTTATCCACACCATCTGGAAATATATATACGTATTATCTGCACGGTGCTCAACTTGAACTGCGCACTAACCAGCTATAAATGCTCATATCTGCAAACTAACTTGAAGGGTCATCACAACAAGGATGAAGAGGACATTTGCGTTTCTTCATAAATTATAATAGACACGCGATTCTAGGGGTTCGTTTATTCCGTGTTTGACATTTTATAACATTTACTTCAAGTCTGACTGATGTCTAATGGGAATTAAGTTCACCAGGCGAAGTATACTAAAAGCAGTATAATCTGCTTTCTTTTGTTATTATTTCGTTTATAGAAATCGCAGTTAAAAATTTTCAGATTAATGAATTCATGAAACGATGTAGCTTCACAGTGGCGACCACACAGATGGAATTCACAGAATATAGTAATACTAATGTTTTCCTCAGATGACCATGAGTTTCCTTGGCGAATGTTTGTTCGCTATTTCTGTGCTCTAAATGAGCAAAGAATGCTATATTGAATTATCTGAACTTTTTTTATATTTTAGGAAACATTTCGGCACAGCCCTACCAAATATATGTGTACGTTGTTGTGAATTATTTATAGCAGTCGTGAGTGTCGGTCAGTAGGAATGAACGCATTGCAAGAAGCCCAGTCTGGAGCGACTTCAACTAATGGGCTAGCTATATAGAATTTACATGACTCGCACCGCAAAGTTAAAGTTGCAATCTTAGAGCATTGCACAAGAGAAAGGTTGCTGTACTTATAATAGATAAAAGTATTATAACGCAAATAAAAATAACAGAAGAAGAAAATAAACAAAATACAACATTAGGGGCACCTTAGGTACATCATAATATTTGAAGACTATAAATGTTATGTATTTCCTCGGCACATCGCAGGATATGTCTGTAATATTATCTGGACTATGGTGTCAGATGAAGGGTGTCATTATACTTTTGTAAGGTGCATAGAGGAGTTCGCACAGAAGGTGGCAGTTTTCTAGACGAGCTCTCCTTTAAGGTCAAATATCTCACCAGCACCGTCACCACTGGGCCATACAAAATAGCAAAAGCCCACATCATTGTTCAATAAACTTTTAACCACCAGCGCCGCCGCCCTTACAAACATATTTCAGGCAGTCTATAGATATGATACCTACATTTTAACGACACTTTCAACTTCCTACCCAGTCATGATGTATCGACAATTATCAACAGAAAGAGGATAGGAATGCTATAAAATTTCTATCACCAAGTCTTAATAAACTTTCTGTCATCATATTTTTATAAAATTTATCTTGACTATTACTGATAGAAATTATGATTCAGTGCAGAGAAGCGACATCACACCCAGTTCGAGCATACTAGCGGAGGCTGTTTTTTCGGCTGTGTCAAATAATTGTCGCTCCGTGCAGTGCTCTATAGTTGGATACCCGATTCACCAAACTTTATTCGTCTCATTTCGTATAAATTATGTGTGAGAAAAGCAAGAAACATGTAATCTTTTTTTTTCTGGGATGGTCCTCGGTCAGGTTTCAAGTCTTTTGTATATTAGCGGTGGAGCAGTCAATACTACCGAAATTCTAGTGTAATGAGTGGTCCATGGCATGCGCATTTTATATGTCTGCGTATGTGCACACGGCAAGTTGCGAAGGCATTTTCAAGGGATGTATCGTGACAAATCTAAAATTATTAGTCAAAATATATTTTTTAATTTTTGCGAAAAACTCACTGGTTGCCGTTAGAAAAGGGATAGAAACGTTATCAGAATCTCAATTTTTTTGCAATTCTTATACAATTTTAATCCAGTCTCTATACACTAAAATATATAGGCGGTCTACAGAACAAAACGGCCAAAAAGCTTTAAACAGTGGACCGAAAAGTGGACACATTTTTTAGAATATCTACAACCTCTATTCATTATTTCCTATAAAACATTTGTAGAAAGCGGATTAAAAAGTGTGAGTGCGTCGTCAAAAATTCGAAGGAATAAAATAGATATGAGTATGTGTGTCCAAAAAAGCTTTAGTGAAGTTGTATTTGTTTTAAAGTTTCTTCGGTGAGATTTGTTCGCTTTAGCAAGTTGAAATTGTAAAAACCTAGCCGGAGTTCATAATTTCTACATATTTTAAAGAGTTTACAATTACTTCCTTAACTCATTTCTTTTTTATTTAAAAAAAGAGAAAGAGTAATGAAAACATTTCTGAAGAGCGTAGATGAGACACTTCTTTTTCGTAATCTTTTCCCAAAATAAATATTTTTCGCGCAATAATCACGCCGTTAGACGCAATTTAGGTGGAGGTCACGGCCCGCTCTAAGCTCCGCTCACTAATCAGCGACCTCGCCCAGTATTAGTGGATTGGCTTGGCTGCTCGGCCTTCTTGCAAGCTTAATGTCTCCCTGGTTCGACGCCCGGTGCGTCTAGTCTGGCGTCTGACAGCGCTTGCTAGTCGTACGAGCAGACGCGCGGCTGTCTCGGGCGTCGTCTACTATTTCACAAGCGTCTATCGTCGTCGGCAACGCTCGCAGGACGCGACTATCAAAGCGGAGTTCTCGCGTTCAATCATGCACGAGCCACGGTCCAGTGCAGGAGTATGTCAGTGTCTGTCGATGTGCGGTAAGAAGCAACCGAGAGGCATACAAAAATGTACAAAATAAAAATTCAAATTATCAGCTTTTTCTCGTTTTTTTTTCGCATGGAATTCGGAAGCAAGATGGTTCAGCGTTATGGCGCAAAATCTAAACACGACCTACAAATATTCGCTTTGGCAGGCCAAGTGCGCTGCGAAACTTGAGAGCTACTTGTCTTTCGAAGCGAGATGACTAGAACATACCTGCTGAAACTTCATGCGAGGCGAACGTTCGATTTTCTTTAACATAATAAATCGACAATTATTTTCTATGTGGATATCTTCTCGGTATTAAAACCATGGTCGAAAGCACAGCGGTTTCCCCATTAACAAAGCAGCCGGGTCGTTTTTTCGGGAAGACAAATTTTTATTCGGTATCAACACGGGTAAATGGACAAATCAAGCCAGATGAAGCAAAGTTGTTAACGTGGGAAGCCATTCTCAGGCCTGTCGCACTACGAGAACAAGCGCCCGCACAGCGTTTTCGAAAGCGCGTACTTCCAACAATTGTTCGCTGCAAAGTAGGTCGTTTAAAAGATCTTCCGAGTCCTTCTGCGCTCACCATGGAGGTGAACACAAAGCGACTCGCGCTAATAAATATAAACGAACTCCACGTAAATAGCTCGTTGAGCTCGTTCTTCAAACTCCGGCAGTCATGTTCGTTATCGTTTGAAACCAACGCGCAAATTACATCTCCGGGATGTTTTCGATGAATGTAATGACGCTATCTAAATTTTGTGTTTGTCCAGTATAGAAATATTGTCGATAAAAATACAATTACGTCACGGAGAAACGATCTTACAAGGAACATTTCACACGTCAGTCCTCTAATCAACGAATGCGAACCAAAAAACGGTGCTTAGCTACTAAGCACCTTAGGTTACGGGAGGAGTCTAGAGCAGATGTTCCCCAACCTAAATTTCGCCTAGGGCTTAATTATTGCTAAAAATATACAAATTCGTAAAAAAACCTTACAAAACAAAAATAAAAAAACGCGTTTCATCAAGGCCATTTAAAAAAGAGACTTTTTTTTCATTTGGCAGTCCGTTTAAGGCATGCTGTTAATACATCAATTTTTTATTCACCTTGGAGGTAGGAATTTCTTTTCTGTTTAGCGGTACGTTTATTTTATACTGCAACAGCAATGTGAGTGATCTATCTTAAATAGTTTTTTTTTATATAAAGGAGGACATAATCGTAAGACAAGGGTGTGCTTAGGATGACATTGTTATATGTAAGGTTCCGTGTTTTGGGGTTTATATTTTTTTTTCTAAAACGTGCGTATTTTTGGGCTTGCTTTCCCCACAGCTTCGAATACGTTCGGTATAAATGTCCGGTGTCCGGCAAAAAAAATTGTTGTTTGTTCTAATTACTATGAAAATAAAACCGGATTCGGAAATAGGATGCCCGATCCTCTAGAGAACATACGCCTGGACTGAATGTCTGGAAAAAATCTAGGCTTCATGATAAAAAGAAACGAGATAAGATGTGTGGTAGTGAAGCAATAAAAACCGTAGGTGTCCCGGTTAAACACAAACTAAAGTTGTAAACGAAAGTTTTGCTTCCTAAAGCTTGCATTTTTTTTTCAAGGACAGCTCAAATTCAGGGTTGATCGGTTTTCCCCGATCATCGCCAACTTTCTTTGACATCGACGCCTCGGCGCATGTACTAAAATAAGAATTTCAACTGAACAATAATAAACATTGTAACGGTCAACCATTTCGTCGTTTACCCTGAGACTGGGGTTTTTTTAGAAGAGCAAAAGTAACAGAAAAACAGACAGGTCTCAAACTCAGCTACAAGTTTATTTCAACAACCTCCTCTTATATAGTCCGTTCTCGTCGTCACCAACCAATCACAAACGACTTGTCCTCTGCACCGAGACTTTACAAGTTCCACTCTATCACAAAAGAAGCGGACACTTCCAACGTTTCCAAGTGAAATGTTCTAGCAGAAGATATGGCACACAAAGACTTCAATCAACGCCTTTGTGTCCTCACAATACACAGGACAACAGCCCACACCCACATCCCACTCAAAACAGGTCACCTCCAAAATAACCCCCACAAACAATACACACCAGACGGACACTTCCAACGTTTCCAAGTGAAATGTTCTAGCAGAAGATATGGCACACAAAGACTTCAATCAACGCCTTTGTGTCCTCACAATACACAGGACAACAGCCCACATCCACATCCCACTCAAAACAGGTCACCTCCAAAATAACCCCACAAACAATACACACCAGACACTAAAAAAAAAAAACACTTAAAACTGTAAAAATTGCCTGCAGCGGTTCCCTATTTGCATGGAAGGTTGACTAATGCAATTTCCCAACGATCTAATCCTAATTGTTTCTCTTACCACCCTTTTAACATCGTTGCTCTCCTTAACAACTACATCCGTTCCAGACCAATCCGTTGTGCAGTTTCTACACTCCTCCAGATGCTTAGCCAACTCCGAATTTGCTGCATTATTTTTTACATTCCTTTTGTGTTCTGTTAAACGTTCGTTCAAACACCGAGAGGTTTGGCCCACATACTTAAAACCACACGCCAAAGGAATCTCATACACCACGCCTACGCTACACGGCACCGACTTTTCCCTATGCGCCTTCTGACAGCCCCTCTGACCCGTTTCAAAAGGTGTCAATCTATCTAACCTAAAATCCGTGCTGAATACGACCTCCACGCCATATTTTTTTGCACATGCTCTAAGATTGTGGGACACCTCGTGACAATACGGAACCACAGCGTACCTATTCCTGATTTCTTGCGTCGTCCCCTTTTTCTCCCTGCACTGTAGGGCAATCTGCCTTTTGATGTACACTTCCCCATATCCTGCCATTACCAGTCTGTCCCACTGGTTTTTTAGTGCCTCCGGTCCGAAATGCATGCATGATCTCACCAAAGCATTACTAATCAAAGATCTGACTACCCCGGCTTTTACATTTTTCGAGTGACAGCTACTCTTTGACAAAACCGGTTTTGGGTTTACCTTCCCATACTCCCAACAAAGACCTCGTTCCAAATGTAAACGCAGGTCGAGAAACTGCAGGACCTCGCCCCTTGGCCTCTCTACCGTGAATCTCAACTCTGGCGCCGCTGACCTTATTACTTGTTCTAAAACATGGTCCAACCCTTCCTGAACAGAGCAAACTAAAATATCATCCACAAATCTTTTCACAAAACACTTCGGAGACAACTCTTCTACCCTGTCATACACTTGCTGGTCCACCGTGTTTAAGTAAATTTCCGCTAACAAAGGCGCTACAGACGAACCTATACAGACTCCCTCTTTTTGCACAAATTTGCGACCTTCGTATTCCAATACCGTTGACTTTAAATAAAGGTCTAGCACCGAAAGAAAACTATCCACCGCTAATCCTGTTCCTGATTGAAACTTAATAAGGTTCCCTTCCAAGGCAATCCTCACTCTATTCATTAGTCTGCTTTTCTCTAAAGAGTAATAAAGGTCCTTGATGTCCATGGATAATATCGCGCACTTCCTTCCGTGAAACTTTTCCATTACCTCAATCAACTCACTAGAGTTCTTTAAGGCAATTGACTTCTCCAAGTTAGCTAACTTCAAACCCCGCTGTAAGAAGCATGAAACCACCTTCTGCCACGTCCCATTTTCGTTAACAACGGTACGTAGGGGCATTTCAATCTTATGATCCTTCAAAAAGAATTTTAGGTTGAGCGTTGAACGCAACGGTTTCAAAACGCTTTTCGCTACCTCTTCCATGCTTTCCTCCAGAAAAACCTCGCAAATGCTCTTCCTCAGCTTCCCAATATTTCCCTTCCATTCATTAAACAATGACCCCAACGCTTCCTCCGACTTCTTCTGAAAGGCCTGTACAGGCAAAACTGCAAACCTTCCTGTTTTATCTGTCTGCAACAGTTTTAACGAACTCCTTTCTAACTCTTGTTTCACCGCTCTCACATCCTTGAAATTCCTCCTATCGATGGGATACGCGTTTCCCATCAATTTTTCCATGCGCCCTACCGCATCTTCGACGAACGCAAGTTTCTCCTCACTATCCACAACCCTTGCGATTGACTGTATGTCAGAAAACACGTCGACTCTAGACGGCTTAACGTTTACACAGTACTTCGGACCTCTACCCAAGAATTCTTCCAATTTCTTCGACACCACTACATTTTCCGGGTTAATTATACAATGCTGTTGTTTACAATTTCCTGTCCCCTGTACACACTTATTTACCTCTGCCCCCCGAGAATTCCACAACTTGAAATTGTCCAAAACATGCCTTCTTTTGACATACCACGCACGGTCGAAATGTGTCCTCATAACGGCGCTCCACAGATGGTAGTCTCCATGCCTCCTGAAGTTCCTTCCGAGGAGAAGATTCCAGAGTCTGTCACATGCGCTGCGGATTTCTTGAACCCGTTGACCTGTTCCAGACCTGTAGGCTTTGATGACCTTCCTCTTGTCCTTCCACGGTATCCCGGAGGCAGCCAGTTGTTTGAAGAATAGCGGGTCCACATACTTTTTCCGCAGACACATCCCGAAGAACGCAACGTCGGCTTCCAACTCCGCCATCCGACGTCCCATCTTGTCCAGTGCCACGTACGCTTGGCAAATTAGAAAGGCCGGCGACGACGAAAACGTTGGTTCGAAAGAACCGGTAAAAGAAAATGGTAAAAAGCCTGCTTCAGGTACGATTAACGAAAAAAGAGTCATAGTACAGGCTAGCTGGTGGAAGTCAACCATTTCGTCGTTTACCCTGAGACTGGGGGTTTTTTTTAGAAGAGCAAAAGTAACAGAAAAACAGACAGGTCTCAAACTCAGCTACAAGTTTATTTCAACAACCTCCTCTTATATAGTCCGTTCTCGTCGTCACCAACCAATCACAAACGACTTGTCCTCTGCACCGAGACTTTACAAGTTCCACTCTATCACAAAAGAAGCGGACACTTCCAACGTTTCCAAGTGAAATGTTCTAGCAGAAGATATGGCACACAAAGACTTCAATCAACGCCTTTGTAAACGACGAAATGGTTGACTTCCACCAGCTAGCCTTACTATGACTCTTTTTCCGTTAATTGTAACGGTCCTCGAGAATATATTTTATAACAGTCCTAAACTATGGTGCCTGCATCGCGTCTCCGACTGGTGTGTTTAGCGTCCTATCCCGCCCATACATCAAAAGTGGTCCCGAAGTGGCAACAAATGACGTCACAGAAGCCTAAGTGTCATATATGTTAACTGTCGCGATCCTGGCGGTTGGCCCTAGAAATGCTGGCGAAAAGCACGGGCGAACGCAAGTGTCGCTGTCGTCACGGCGTCCCAGGCGTCCCAACTTACGGCTGCTGTAGCTTCCGTGGACTGTCACAGTGGAGAGCGACCTGCAGCAGAACAGGCGTCTGCCATATCTACCACAACTGATGGGACGCAGCCAGGATCGCGACCGGCGACAGCATGACACTTCTATAACGTCATCAGGCGGAAATCGAGGGACCACTTTTTTGGCCACGGTAAACACACCAGTCGGAAACGCCTTCCAGACACCATACCTAGACTATCAATAAGCAGTAATTACAATTTCGGATGGGTGTAGGATTTGTTTTACGGCTCTACAAGCTTTTTTATTCTTTTTTTTCTGTATTAATCATTGGGCTACATACACAAAAAGTCAATCTCTGCTTTTCTTTACAATATATCCTAATGTTCTCAAGAACTGTAATTGCCTGAGTATCATAGAACGCAAATAACTTAGAAGTTGTCAATTTTCCTGAAAACTTTGTTTTATCGCGGAATGTCCCAGAAAGCTTGCCACGTTTGCAGAAAAGGCTCTAGAGACAATTTTTGGGGCTCACCGGTATATGCTGAAAAAAGAACCATATTTATAATGTAACAAAAACGCTTCGAAAAGGCGAAGAAACTGTGAAGAGTTGTAAACTAACTACATCCAAGGACGTCTGCCATACGTCTCTCCAAATAACAATAGACAAAAATCAGTTATAAAGAAAAATAAATTCCGAGTTTTCATTTTGTGAGCTATATTGCGCACTCATTTGTGGACAGATGAATTTATGGAGAGGCGGGTTCTGAAAGTAAGATACAGTTTTCCATCAGAAACGTATACAGAATTGTTTTAAAATTCTAAAAACTAATTAATTATCAAGAAGAAAGAAGTTAGAACAATGACTAACAAAAAACACTACGCTTAAAACCGAAAACGCCAAACCAAAAGCAATACAAATATATTGCTAATAGAAAAGTTCAAGACATCTTCTAGGTTCGGACCACAAATAATACTATCTTGATTCGGGTAGTTCTTAGCACGAGCAAGCAAACACACTTTATATATACTGGGTGTTTATTTAGACTTTACGGACTATTTTTTAAAGCCGTGAAAGCTTCACTAGTTCGGTTTGTGCAGGTGAGTGATAAGCCAGGAGAACACATTGCCGCGTGCATTACCGAGAAAGAACGCAGTACTTCTAGAGGATTCTTGTTGACTTTTACCTCGAAAGTAAAAGATAAGCAGGCCAAAATAACCTTGCCTAGTCAGTCTCGCCTTAGATCCCTCCCGAACATCCTAGGTCGAGCCTTCGAGATACTGAGCGTAGTATTTAAGAAGCCGAGCACGGCTTTGTCGACTCACCTCGACTTTCCCGACGACGAACTAGGCACATGCACTCTCGCGATAAACAACTCTATTTCGACGCCCCGTCCCTCGCTGCTACCGCCATCGACGCTCGCGGCAGCTTTCTTGACGTGTGTTTTTACAGCAACAGCTGTTAGTGGCTCGTTCCCCGGCTTCGCGACGGCGTGAGTGTAAACAAAAAGTTTCGGGACGGGACTTAAGACAAATTCAGGTTTCCCGTTAAATTGAGAGAAAAAATTCACGGCACGTGACCCCATGCACCAATTCAGTTTCCCCGCTAAATTTAGCGGAAAAATAATGTCACGTGACCCATACACCAATTCAGTTTCCCCGCTAAATAGGGCGGGAAAATTGATATCCCATAACCCGAAGTCACGGGACCTACAGAAAAATGCAGCTTCCCCGCTAAATTTAGCGAAAAATTGACGTCACGCGACTCATGCAATTCAGTTTCCCTGCTAAATTTAGCGGAAAAATGGACGTCACATGACCTATGCGTCAATTCAGTCACCGCTATATTTGGCGCGAAAAGACATGACGACCTTGCTGTCGAGGTCTAAACGCATCACGTCGTGTACTCGTACCGCATTTTTTTTTTTACTTTTACTTTTGTGACAAGTTTGCTGATTAAACCTTTATTTTACATTTGCACTCGTCGAGTATTTCTCTCCGCGACATTTCTGGTAGTGGCAAGGGAAAAAGTTATATGTCCTTTCCTCGTACTCCCTCGAGGAGCCGCCGAACCAGATCGATTCCAAGCCCGGAGAACTTCCATTTGTGGAGCCAGCCGGGGCTCGAGCAAGCGTCGTAATCAAGGCCAGCCGCCGGAATTTTATCTATTGTTGACACAACCAAGGAAGAAATCGAAGACCCCGGAGGTGTTTTCCCAGGACAGGCCGACCGAGGCCCTGCTGCAGCGTCGCACGTCGTGTTCCTGCCCGTCACACATCGTAAGGCGACGCCCTTCCATGGCGAAGCCAACGAAGGCGTCGACTGACTGGATGATAGCAGCACGGGCGAGATTCCGGTCACAACGCGTGGACGCCGGAGCAATGCCTGCAGAACGTCTACTTCTCTTTTGAGGGAACGGCACGTAACCTCGAGAGAGAGGAACGTGCTTTCACTGAGGACTAGGTTGGACGAAAACCGCGAGGCGACGGTCACCACCTGGGAAGCACGCAAGAATGAGCTCCGCCGTCCGTTTGCGATGCTGCAACTAAGAGAACGGGCTGATGAGCTGGTTTAGCAAGGATTTAGGATCCTGTTGGGACCGAGGAGTTGTCCAGGAAGGATCAGGCAGGGCCAGGCCAGGACAGGGACCGAAGGACGACTCCAGGCGGGAACATCAGGAGACGGGAAAGTATCTCACGATAAGCGCTGTTTATTAGATTTGTACCCACGTATTTACATCGTCCGAGAGCACACAATCGCAGCTTCCTGTTCCCTCTTCAAATGGTCAACTCGCCCCGCCTCCCTATGAGTCCCTGCACTAATGTTCGCAGCCAATGGTAGCGAAGCGTTCGTCCCCGGAGTCCGAGCCTCGCCCAGGTCTCTTTCCCTTGCATTCATGCCCATTTTGGAACAGCAGACGTACCTGAAGACAGCGCCATGTCACTCTTGGGCCGCCACCGTCGTCGTCGAGTCTGGACTCCAGAATAGAAGCCTTCCGAAGACGAGGGATATTCTGGCTGATCCCTCAATCGTTATTCGCAGGTAGAGCCTTAACTCGATGACTCTGTCAGCAGGAGACAGTCCGGCTGAACCCCTTGACCAGGGCCGGCTTGCTAGAACCAGCGTCTCAGCTGAGACTGGGCGAAAGAAAGCACTGCCAAAGCCAGCGCACGAGCTGAGCGGGACCCAAGCTGCGTCTCAAGACGCTCGCGCGCCGCAGCTTTTGCAGTGCATTCCTCCACCCAGTCTCAGCTGAGACGCTGTTCTAGCAAGCCGGCCCAGGTGTCGCGCCTTCAACACTGCGCCGGGTGATG
The DNA here is from genome assembly GCA_037355805.1 of Ixodes ricinus. Taxonomy (NCBI): domain Eukaryota; kingdom Metazoa; phylum Arthropoda; class Arachnida; order Ixodida; family Ixodidae; genus Ixodes; species Ixodes ricinus. The sequence goes on along the minus strand of JAZHYW010012937.1, from coordinate 9,673 downwards.
TTCCCAGTCGTTTGCGGCTCAGACGGCCGGTCGCAGTCTATCACTGGGATTACATACCACCACCTGGGGGTGAGAGGGATGCGAGAGGAAGAAACGTGACCTCCACAAAGGCCTATCACAACAGCCCCCACAAGAGCATTGTCAGCTTCGCTGAGGGCGTAATTCGACTCAGCAGCCGAGCGGATACCGAAGCTCCTGAAGAGAAGAAACAAAAAAACCTCATGCGGGAGGTCAAAAAACAACATATTTGGGGGTGTTGTGCGCAGTACACCTACAACCGTAAAACAATTCGTCATGGAGGCAACGGACATCGAACGTGCCCTCTAGGCACGAACCTCGCACTACCAGCGACTACCTGGCGTAGCTGCATCACCGTAGTCAAGCTGCTGCCTGGGCTCCTGTACATCGGACATTAGCGATATCATCCGACACGTCGTCCGAGAGGAGCTCCGAAAGATGCTCCCCGCCGCTCAGCACGCGGCCTCACTTTAATTTTCCAAAATCATACGTGACGAGATCCAGCGGACTTTGCAGCCGGAAGATACCGTCACCGTGGCAGCCCCGGAGGAGCCGACGTTGACGTACGCCATCATTACCCGACGACCACCACCAGTTGCCCGCCAGTAGCCGGCGCCATCTCGCCACTTCAACCCGGTTCCCCAGTATGGCCGACGCCAGAAGGAGTGACCCCAGTACGTCCGCCAAGAAAAGTGGACACGAAGGAAGACGGACGTCTGATGAATGTCTGACCGACGTCCGCTATTACACCACTGCGGGGAAGCCGATCAGAATAGGGGTTTTAGTACACCGCATTTGCCCCTCCGCTAAGCCCTCCGCAACGAAAACGCCGCTGCTGCGCCTGCGCGCCCATTGCCTTGACTGTGGAGTTCATGGTAATGCAGCGGGTTGCGGAGGAGTTCCGGGAAGGCAAAAACGATCTACGAAAACTTCATATGCGAAGCGCAAGTTAGTCCGCTTCTCTCGCAGGAGCTGTGGTGACGTTAGAACGCCGAGGTCTGCCCACTATCCTTCCACTCAACCCAATCGGAGCTAGGCGTTCTGATGTCATCTCAATTCCTGCGAAAGAAGCAGACGAACCTGAGCTCCGCATTGATCGACGATACCCCTACCGACAACTTGGGCTGCGCGGGTTCCACTCGAACGACCCGCGTATACAGTACGGTGAGCGCCCATGAGACATCAACGAGTATATTGGCCGTCGACCATTTCCTGCGCCTGCTTCGCCCTGAGGAGCTAGCCCGCCTTCACCGTAACATCCTGCACCACCTTTTCGTAGGTGCCACCGGGAATGCCTGTCTGATCTGCCTCGCCTGGAATACCGGGAGTGGGTATATTTATTTATTTGTTTATTTATTTGGTACCTACATCGCCCGGTGGGCATTACAGTAGGGGGGACGAAAGAAATTTACAAAAGCAAACGTACAGCAGAACAACAACAACAAATAACAAGGCAAGCAGGAGAAACATGCTAATATATATGCTGCGATAATATAAGAAAATGAATAACAGCGAAATAACCATGTCAAACAGGAGAAACATGTTAATATATACTGCAATAATATGACAAAAAATGATTAACAGCATGCAGAAGTCGCACAAAAAATCATCGAACAGACTACAATAACATAATTTCATCAAAAAATGATTGTACAGTAGGAAGCTCTACAAGTGAGTCGGGCAGCACATTCCAGTCATTAACTGTCCGCGGAAAAAAGTAATATTTTAGAACGTCGGTCCGTGCGCGAAATTCTCGGATCTTTTTTTGATTACTAGTTCTGAGGGAAACATAATGAGGTTCCAATAGGTATCTCGACTTATCTATACCAACGCTACCATGATAAAGATTATACATAAACTTGAGACGGAGGCACTTTCGTGTTAGTTGTAAAGGTTTCCATCCGAGTTGGAGCTTTAATTGAGAGACACTATCATGAAAATTATAGTTATTTAGCACATATCTTGCGGCCTGGTTTTGAATTCTTTCAATTTGATTTATACATGTTTGAGTGTGTGGGTCCCAAAGAATACAAGCATAGTCCAGGATTGGGAGGACGTAATATAAGTAGAGGGCTTCTTTCAAATGAGGCGACACTTTTCTAAAATTGCTACGCAAAAAATGAAGAATGCCGCTGGCCTTGGAACATAATAGCTGCACATGATTATTCCATCTTAAATCAGCGGTTAGGCGTACCCCGAGATAAACTGCCTCAGTGCTAAGTTGCAAAGGAAGATTGTTTAGTTTAAAAACGGCAGAGACAATTTTACGTTTTCTAGTGAATCGAACGTGGATACATTTGGATACATTAAGGAACATTTTCCACTTGTCAAACCTTATATTCGATGAAGTTCCGTGCGTGATATCTTTAATGAAAATTAAAAAAGGACCCATTTCGAACGTCACGTGTTGAATATCGGAACCGCTGCACAATGGCGGAAGAACTGACACCATAGAACGTGCAACTTATTTCATAAGATAGCGAACGTCGAAGCGCAGCCAACGCTAGCAGCGGACGAGCCAATCAAACAGCGTCGAAAGTGCAAAGTTACTGCGCACATCACCTTTTTCTGTGGATGTGCTTTCGACTTCTAATTTGGCGAAACGCATAAAGTGTTCCGTGATGTTGCGGTTTTAGTCCACTATTGTGCAGGGGTTCAACAGCTGCAGGCAGAGGGTGGTCTTTCGAAACGGGTCTACTGCCGAGGACAAACGACGCAAATATCCGTCACAAACGTCTGAAAGCTCCCACACTAGCGTCGCGACGTATCTGAACGGAGCTCCTGCGACGGTGTCGAATAACCTCGACGGCCACAAAAAGACGGCACTCGTTGACACCGGAGCAGACTATTACGTTTTGAATGGGAAGCTCTCTCGCCGCCTTCGGAAAGTCATGACGCCGTGGGATATGGTCCAGACCCTAGAAGGCTATTCGCCTCCGTGAGGACTTCAACTACAAGGTACTCCCCAATTCAACCTTACCATCAGGATACCGCCAACAGCGAACCGAAGTAGTGCACGTCGTTCGTCTTAAGACGTACTATACGGTTGATGGGACTGAGAATTATTTATGGATCAGACGGCCCCGTAGTTTACTGTTGCTTGTTACTTGGTTTCGTTTTGCGTTAATTTGTTTGAAGTTGCAACAGGGCGATGCAGTTTCAAGGGGGGGGGGGGATAATGCTGCGTGCACTACCGAGAAAGAACGCGGTACTTCTAGAAGATTCGTATTTCGGTTTACCCTGAGTGTAAAATATAAGAAAGCCAAAATTACTTTGCCTACACTGTAAAAAATCTTTCGTAGAAAAAACGAGAAAATGCTTGGCAGCTCTATTAAGAGGGGATGCCCATTAAAATAACGTGCCCCCATATCTTGAAAATATGTGAAAAAAGTCGTAAATGCGACGGTACCCATTTTTCCAAAGTATAAGGATGCCCATTAAAAGCATGCATGCCCGTAATTTTAACGAGCAACCTTATACTTTGATAAAATGGGTACCGTTGCATTGACGTCTTTTTTCACATATTTTCACAATATGGGGGAACATTATTTTAATGGGCAACCCCTCTCATAGAGCTGCCAAGCATTTCATCATTTTGTTTTATGAAATATTAGTTTTTACATTGCTCATAGCTGAGGCACTGAAGTAGCTCGTGTTCTGCTGTCCAACATTTTTCACTTGCATAAGTTTCTGTGCAATGATACTCTGAAATATAACTTCAGCATCCTTGATGCACCTGAAAACATGAACCATATATTATGGGTATTGCAATGCAATGAAATAGTGAATTCAGGCACTTTGGAGCAGCTCTGCTTCTTTGCCTAAAATGAGAAAATATTTCGCACAGAAACTTTAAAATAAGTGAAATAGAGAGCAGCAAAACAGCAGCTAGCTAGTGTTTCTCATGGGAAGCACCTGCAGACACAGCTGTAAGCTGCTAACATCTGTTGCAAGCCAAGAATAGTAGGTAAATGGAGAGAAGGAAACCACCATTGCGCCATGATTGGTTTTCTCCTCCCCACTCTCCTGCTCTCCAGCCTCCACTCTGCTAATGTTGAAAGAGTGGAGGGCTCTGTGGGAGGTGCTTGCTCCCGCTGTTTTTGAGTTGCAACAGACCATAGCGACCTGGAGGTTTTCGAAAGTGCAGCTCAAGTTGGCCGGAACATATTCAAATGTCATATGGGCAGCAAATTCTCACAACGTAAACATCCTTGAGAAAGGGTTCAGAATTCAGACAGCAGTGAAAACGCAAAACAGTTTGGTCGGTTGTTTGTAAATTATTTTGCCTTAGCTCTCTGTAGCTGTTTCCTTCAAGCACATTGTAAACAACAAGAAACGAGTGAAATTATAGTAGCTCTTTATTATCTCTGAAATTCCTTCATGGGTGCTTTTTTCGAGGTGTAGGTCTATCTCAATGCTCCCTGCACATGCAAAAGAAAGATGTATATAGTCATAAGCTAAGCACAAGGCTGTCAAAACGATACAAAGCAAGGTAGGCCTGGCATATACGCAGTACAAAAATCAGCAGAACCCATCCTTTGGGAATGATTATCTACGTTAATGCGAATAGCATCAAACGGTGCGGAGTTATGCGCGTTCGTCAGGTGGCCGGCACACTCTAGATACGCCAGCCCACTCTTGAGGCGATTCTAAATTTGTTGACACTTTCACAGCCCTGCGCACGATCTCCGCAGCCCAGCACGTGCGTTTGTGTCACTTAGGAAGGCGAGCAAAGCACGCGCCATACGCACAAACACTCAAAATGGTACCGACCAGACTTTCTGGCGTCTCAGCTAGTCTCAACCAACGGTACTCTAAACGGTTGTTTATATCTTTACCATAGGACGCGCTTTACAGCGCTGTCACAGCTACCGGTGCGCGCGCGTTCCATGCACGAGGGCTCATTCCGCTCTCGTGAGGCTGAGCACGGCCGCTACATCACCCTCTCCCGAGCGCGGGAGAGGGTGATGCTAGCGGCCGTGCTCAGCCTCACGAGCGGAATGAGCCTCGTGCATGGAACGCGCGCGCACCGGTAGCTGTGACAGCGCTGTAAGCGCGTCCTATGGTAAAGATATAAACAACCGTTTAGAGTGCGTTGAATGACTGCCTTCATAGCTCTGTAGTTAGCGCGTCTGCCTGCTGATCAAAGGGTCAACGGTTCGAATCCCAGCCGGCGCCGGTCTTTTTTATTTATTTATCGACCCGCGGCGTAGAGGTTAGATAGCCAGATAGATAGATACATAGATAGACGAAAAGTGCGTGAAGTATCCAAAGAATGCTATTCGCATTAATAATCTTGCTCGGTCTGCAAAGAAAGACCAGCTCACCTAGAGTGAAAGCAACTGGTCTGGACCATGAGGGAAGGCAGTAGCATTTCGCCTTCAGTGCTTTCCTCTGAGGAGACCTGCCCTTATCACAGAAAATGCGGTTTTAGGTGAAAACCAATTGACATTGCAGGAGAGAGGCATGAAATATCTGATACAGCAAGTAATGTCCGTGACAAATAAGGCACAGACCACTTTTAAAGGGACCATAGCTCAACTCCAGTCAAACACCGTGCCTTGAGCCTCGGGCGATTAACAAAACGAAAAACTTGTGTACGCTGCATCTTGCGCTTTACGTGCAGGAAACCTGTAATCGCCAGGGAAAATGGAGATTTAGTTGAAAACCAATTTACATTTCAGAAGAGAGGAAAGACCTAATAAAGCGAGATAATGTCTGTGACGAGTAAGGCTGTAGGAGACCATAGCTCACTTACAATGAAACAATGTGCCTGGGCCGGTTAAAAAAAAAGAACAGCATGTCCGGACCCCAGTTTACGCTTTCGTCTGAGGAAACCTCCGCTTATCAGGGAAAATGCAGTTTTAGTTGAAAACTAATTGATCATTGCAGAAGAGGAGCAAGACAAAACCTGATGCGGCAAATCATGTCCGTGACACATAAAACACGAACCACTTGCAGCGGGACCATAGCTCACCTTCAGTAAAACACCGTGCCTTGGACGATTAACAAAACAAAAAACTTCTCCACTCTCAGCACAGTCGCCAGTTGTAAATTGAGCTGCGCATGTGCGCATCTGTTATACAGTCACTGCACAGTGAATAGTATGAATATCATTCTATTTCCACCTATTGATGTGTTCTAGAAACTAGACACTACTTATATCAGATATTTCATATAAGTTTGTTAGTGACTTTCCCTCTTAAATAAGGAGCATGCAGGGTTCACCAAGAGACTAGCTCACCTTGTTCAAAGAAGACCACTTTGGAAGGAAATGCAAACTGCCCCTTGTTCAACGTCAGCTTTCTGTTGTAGGTACCTGCGCATATCAGAAGCCCGATCTTAGTCTGATTTCACCCTTGCGGTGGCTACGATTAAACTGGTCTTAGTCTAACACATATGCTTTGGCCGGACAATCACACAAAGGCCTGATACAAGACCACTCTGAAAAAGAGGAAATAGAGAGTCTTTGAGGAATGAAACACACAACCCAGATTGGCATCAATCACTCACCTTAATACACTCGCCATGAGTGGCCAAGAGCAAACGTCTGCCCTTGACTGGTTGGTGCTTGCTGCCAAGACCTGCGTGTATCAGAAAGGACAGTCTTATACCAAATTCACACGGCAGCGTAAAGGTACCTTTAGTTAGGTCCCTTAGCTGAAGGTACCTGCATTCCTGATAAACCGCGAAAGGAGCATGTGATAAACAATTGTTCCTCGAAATCGGTTTGATGTACAGTTTTTGATTATCGTCTGTGAAATATCGCATTTAAAACCTAATATTATTTGTGTTTGCTTTTGCGCGCACTTTGTTCTTTTTTTCTAAGTCTAAGGGCGCACCTAAATTAGTAAACAAAAAGTTAGGGCGCAAACAAGCTGGTGAAGGTTTAACATTTTAGACAAAACCCCGAGACTCGGGGAGGGGGGGGGGGAAGGACAACACAACACAGTCTCGATTGAGACTTTGTGTTGTGTAGTCCTTCCCCTGCCCTTCCCCTGCCCCCCCCCCCCTCAGGCTCGGGGTTTTGTCTAAAACCTAAATTAGACTTGCTTTCAAACGTCCCATCCGTCTGGCCACACTGGCCCTAAATCATCTGCGTTTACAAGTTTCAATTGCGAGGTGGGCGACCTTTTTTCTGTTTAGCAGCTCCATTTTTCTGCAAAGTTCTCACCTGCTAGTTGGAGTATGCGTTCCTCGTTACTGCATTATTCCATCACATATGTGTTCACAATCATTTCATAATTTACTACTTATATATATTCAATTTGTTATAATGCATTAAACAAGATATATTTCTATATCTGTGATTTTTATAATGGAGTTTGTAGGTCCGAGTCTACTCCCTGTAGCTGTAAAGGGAGCTTGGCGAGCTCTCTTTAACACAAAACCTCCCTTAGCGAAAGGGACCTTTATGCGCCGTGTAATTACGATCTCCTGCTCCCTTTACTACAGGTACCTGTGCCAAATATACCTTTACGCTGCCGTGTGAATTGGGTATTAGTTGAACTCGGGTGTTTTTGCATAAGAGGGGGAACAAAATACTAATGCAAGACCATTACACATAGGAAATGGCATCCAAGAAGAATATAACACAAAACTCGCATAGGCGTGCACTAGCCTGCATTGAAAATACTTGCTCTTGGTGGCCGAGAACAAACTCGTGTTCCTGATTGGCAGCCACTTGCTGCCAAGAAAACCTGCACATACCCGAAAGAGCCTAGTCTTAGTCTAATACAGATGCTTTGGCCGGAGTGAGACACAAAAGCCTGACACAAGACCACTATAAGGACAGGAAATAAAGTGTCTGTGAGGAATAAAACACATAACCCAGATAGGCATTAATCACTCACCTTGAAAACACTTGCCATGAGTGGCAAAGAGCAAACTTCTGGCCTTGATTGGCTCGTGCTTGCCACCAAGACCTGCATGTATCAGAAAGAACCCGGTCTTAGTCGAACTCGGTTTTTTTTTTGCAGGAGAGACAACAAGACTAATGCAAGACCACTACAGATAGGAAATGGCATCCAGAAAGAATGGAACACATAACTCATATTGGCGGGCAATAGCTCACCTTGAAAATAATTACTTCTAGTGGCCGAGAACAAACTCGTGTTCCTGATTGGCAGCCACTTGCTCCCAAGAATACCTGCACATATCCGAAAGAACCCAGTTTTTGTCTAATATAAATCAGGGTGTCTAGCAAACATTTTTTTTAATTCCCTGACTTTTTTAGGTTTTCCCTGACAATTTCAGTTGAAATTCTCTGACCACTGCAGAGGCGGGTAAAGTATACAAGACCATTACATCAGAAGGCATTGAGCATGAAGAGGATCATTTAGTACGGGCTTAGTGCAACTTGCACATTCCAAAATATTTGGGATCGTCCAGTCCGGATTAAACGAGTACTTTCTTGCCCCCAACATTGTCAGTGGGGAGGCCACTCCAGGAAACATGCTGAAAACATGACGCTCAACCACACACGTCAATGACCGAATGACAGCATGGCCGCCAGTTGCACACTTTCGGATACTTCGGCTTAAGGCTTGGATTGGATTGGGGTCTGCGGCATTCCCATTGTTACTAAATATAGTAGCTTTAACTGGATCTAGCCGAGTGTCGCACCCCCAATCCAATCCATTCCAATGTAATGTAATGTTTGGACTGGATTTGTCGGCTGTTCCCTTTGCATCGGGTAGCACACTCTACATCGGGTGGGCAGTGAGCAGAGCTCGAGCTCTGCTCTAAGCAGAATGTCTTGCCTACTTTTCTGCCTCCACGTCCTCAAGCCTTTGCTCAGGGCAGTCAATGGCGTTTCCGGTTCATTCTCCCTGACTGGGCTCACCTTTTGACAATATCCCTGACAATTTCCTGATTTTTCCCGAAAATTCAAATTTCCATGAAAATTCCCGATTTTTCCGGTCGCTTGACACCCTGCAAATGCTTTGGCCAGACAGACACGTAAAAGCCTGACACAAGACCACTATAAAGACAGCAAATAGAATGTCTGTGAGAAGTGAAACACACAACCCAGATAGGCATCAATCAATCACCTTGAAAACACTTGCCATGAGTGGCAAAGAGCAAACTTCTGGCCTTGACTGGCTGGGGCTTGCCACCGAGACATGCATGTATCAGAAAGAACCCGGTGTTAGTCGAACTCGGATGTTTTTTTGCAGAAGAGAGACAACAAGACTAATGCAAGAGGAATGGAACATAGAACTCATATAGATGGAAAATAGCTCACCTTGAAAATACTTGCTCTTGGTGGCCGAGAACAAACTCGTGTTCCTGATTGGCAGCCATTTGCTGCGAAGAATACCTGCACATATCCGAAAGAACCCAGTATTAGTCTAACACAGATACTTTGGTCAAACAGGGACACAAATGCCTGATACAAGACCACAAAAAGCAGGAAATAGTGTATGTGAGAGATTAAAACAGAGCCAAGTGAAGAGGCTCTCTCTTGTTTCACGCGAGTCAAAGAGTGTGGCTCATCATGCTAAAGCAATGGATGGATGCTAAAACAATGGAGAGAGAGAGAGAGAGATGCAGGGTGACGGTGACGGTAGACCTGCCTCAGGTCGAAACGTCGAATAAAATCCTCCTGGTTTGTTTTCTACCGTCACCCTGCATCTCTGTCTTCTACGCCTTC